>LBNU01031133.1:54907-66943 GCA_014162995.1 Artemisia annua | reverse complement strand
CCTTAGCCAAAAAAATTTGTAGTGTAAATTTTCAAAAATATTTGGCTTTTTCGTAATTTGCCCCCCAAGTACCAATTTATAGTTTAGTTTCTAAAATTTATTAAAGTGTGCCCCCTCGACCAAACATTTTTGGCTCCGCCCGTGGATGTAAGCAAGTGACTGAACAAGAATTCCGTACTAGTACAATAACAATTCTCAACACAACTTGCACCAATGATTTAATGGCTTAATTCAACACGTCTCTCTCTTAACCAACAACTAGCAAATTGGCAAAATTAATCAGCAACCTATAACTAGGTGTCCGATCCTCATATTACCTAACCAATTCCTCTTAGGAACAATTATGATCTAGTTGTTTAAACTAAATTATGTCATCGTAGTCTCCTATCAAAATTCAATATCATCTACAACATTCTACCTAGATTCGAGCCTTTACAGTAATCAAATCACATATAAACCTCCTAAACAATTCCACATCGGTTGTGGCCTAGAGAGATATTGGGTTCATAAGATAACAGTAGAGTTGAACAATGGTTTTCTCATGTTGTTAAAGAGTTGAACAATGAAAATATATGGCGAGTACCCGATCGAATTGATCGGGTCATGTAGGAACAAGGTTCAAGTCTACCGGTCTGTCAGGATGCCTCAGCTGCCTTACAATGACACAATGCGTTTTGTGGTCTACTTAAGCGTGCTCATGTCAAAGTAGTACTTGTATGGGTGACCTGCCGGGAAGTCTTCACCACAAAAGCAAATACGTGAGTCTGCGGGCAAAGCAGACAATATTGTGGTCTGAGTAGGCGGGATGTTACATCCACAAACATCTAACCTCGTAAATATCTTTCTCCTAACATAATAATTACACCTAACAACCTTAACTAAGTCTACATATTCTTAAATCCATTCATTCCTAACAACCTCATCATCTAAACACATAATCAAATCATACAATCAGAGAAACATGAATACATGATGATCGGATAACATTAATACGTAGAAAAAAAATGTTTTGATGGATGGATGGATGGATGATCGATGGTGAGAATAAACGTACCGATTAATTATATGACGTTGTTGAGATGGATTATTGATGAACGGTTTGTTTGTTTGTTTGTTGATAAAGAGAGAGAGAGAAATAAATAAGAAAGAAAGGATGAATGAAGGGGGGGATTCGGTGGAGGATGAAATGAAAGTGAGGGTGGGGTGCGTGTGTGTTGGGTTTCGGTAACGATTACACGGAAGCCATTTAAGATTAAGAGGGCCATGCTTTCTTTCTGCCTTCTACGTATGCGTACCATTTATTTCTAGTTTTTCTATGCTAGTGGCAATGGCGTCATCAGGATAGATTTTATTTTACTATTTGAGTAACGACATAAATGGATAAATAAATAAATAAATAAATAAAAATATCTGTCCTAAACAATGTTCTAAAAGTCGTGAGGCGTGGCGTGACGGCACAGCCACGCCTCAAGTCTTACACGCCTTTGCGAAGCCTTGACGTTTCTTAAGGCGTGCTTAAGGCGGCAACAAAATATTTATAAATTTATGTATTTATAATTTTATATCATTTTATAAGAGCAATTTCAAATACTAAATCTCAAATCCTAAATAGCCAGGCCAAAATACGAGGCCCAAGTAGGAATTAAGTTTTGAAATTACGAGGCCCAGGAAAGAAATAACCCAAATACTTGAAATTCAAGCCCAAATCCATAAATCCCCTAAATGCTTCTAAAAATGGCGTCACGCCTTACCAAAAAGGTGCGCCTTTGCATGCCTTTTCGCGCCTTATTCCACGCCTTTTCACACGACGCCTAGACCTTACGCCTTGGTCCATTTCGTGGCGTCGAGGCCACGCCTCGCCCCTTGGCGCGCCTTTTAGAACAGTGGTCCTAAATAAGATTTGAACCCACAAGGTCACAACTATTTGATTGGATAATTTCTCACACAACGTGTGATACTGTTATGACACAAGTCTTTTGATTGGATGAGATTTTGTTGTTCATGCACAAGTGAATAACTGGTTTTGATTGAATGTACGATTTAACTAAGATGTTCTCGTAATCATTTTTCATCACTTTGTCAGGTCGTTTCCAAAATAAATTAAATTTTGATGTTACAATAATTTTGCATCTAGTCGCAATAAATCGTGGATATACCCATGATTAGCAATAGTTGTTCGTGTTCATAACTATGTTCGCTACCATAGTAGCATTTGTAAAATGACATAAAATTTTACGGGTTCGTTTAGTTAAAGGAAAAAACCATTGTTTTTTACAAAATGTTTTGTGGAAAATAAAGAAAACAGATATCGCATTCAAATAAGCGTTTCCCAACAAAATATTCTGCAAAACACAAAATCCCCTATTTTTTAACTTAAAAAGGAAAATTACAAAACAAAATTTAGTTGTTTTCCTTGTTTCCATTTTAACCCACAACCCTCCCTTCCTTCTTCAAAATAGAAAATATAAACAACTAAACGCGTTTTTTATATATTTAAGTATTTTGTAGAGATAATTTCCCTTCCAAATTTTAACAAAACTAAAATAGAAAACAAGATAATTTTATTTCCAACTAAACGCACCCTAAATGTTTATGTTATATATGTTTCCTAACACTTGTTGTCAAAGCATTGTATTATAAACGTTTTTCGTTTTAGAAAACGCGTTGTCAAACACAACCGAACTCTCAACTAATAAGCTATTTTTTCTACAGAAAATTGAGGTAATTTGTTTACATAAATTATAAGATCGTTTTTATTTTCATTTCTTCCGGCACTTTTTGAACACTATGTTTTTAGTTTTCAATTTTATTATTTATTAATTTATTTTATTTTTATTTTTTTTTTTGTCTAAAAGGGATAATATCGTGTTGATTTAAGTTTTTTAACCCATAATGATTCGGTCCAAGATTTGTATTTTACCATTATCCAAAGGGAAATGATTTGCACACTCACACTATTGATTGGGACACTCAACTGTATGCATTAGATATTTGTACAGAGCTTACAGTGTGCTTCAACTGCTTGTACAGTTGAGTGTCCCAATCAAAAGTGTGAGTGTCCCGATCACCTCCCTTATCCAAACATATGCGTAGTACTTTATTTGTAATCTATACCAACTTTATAAAAAGTTTCTATAATGACATATCGTGTATCACAAATCTATTCTATTTCATCTTAATGTTTGAAATTAAAATATGTGAAAGTGAAACGTAATACCGATAGAAAAAGGAGCACATGAGAAGATAATCCATAAACCACAAATGTTACTTTTTATTGTATTGCAAAAGACGTGGGAAAAGGATATTACACAATTCATTCAAAGTGTTCATCATAGAGCACTTAAACAATATTAAATTACGTATCTTATAGTGACAGTCGTCTAACTAGTCTTTTATAATAAAACAAAACCCCTAGTGGGTACTTTCGTATTTCGGAAAAAAGAATATTTCCTTATTAGGCAATATTTTAATTATTATTTTTTAATTTAAAAATTTTAAAATTTGTTTTGTTGATATACTATACAAGTAGAAGATAAATACAAAAAGTTATAGATAAGATGCAACTAACAAAACGATTTATTTTTTTAAATGATTATCTTTAATAATAAACAAATAAAGTTAAAAATCATAAATCAAACAAAACAAATATTAAATTATTTGTTTTTTAAGAAATAAAAATATATCATTTAAAAAGAATTTAAAAAAACTCGCGCGTGCGCGGGCATTATAACTAGTATACTCTAAATAATTACACATTAATTGGAAAATTCTTATCTCGTGACATGCTCACAGTTTCAAATTGATTGACCTTTTACCTAGTTTGTCACTGGTATGTGTTTTCATGTGCATATAGTTAGTTTTTTTTGTTGGCGTTTTGTGTAAACACAAGTGGTTAAAAATAAAAATGTTATTTGTTATGTGCCTCTACAATTGACTAAGATATATATATCTATACTATCTAATAAAATAAGGTTTTGTAAAAGCCTCATTATGCACGAGCATTAAAAAAAAAAACTCATTAAATTTGTGGCCAAAATTTCTTAATTAGAAAACAATGTACAACAATTTAAAGCATAAAAAAAGAGAAGAAACCATATAAAAAGACAATAAGGTCCTTTTGCACAAACCCTTTAAGCATGAGCATTAAAAAAACTCATTAATTACCTCCAATGTACAATACCATTATGCTTAACAAAAGAGATTAGTACTAATTGAGAAAAGTCAAAAAGTCAAACAATAAAACCGGGTCAAATTAACGCGTCTTAATTTTGGAAGTCATTCAATGGTACGCTCCTTATCAAATAAGCATTTTGATTGTAGTTAATGGTACGCTCCTCCTCTTTAATCTAAAGATATGAATAACCTTTCCAAAATCAAGATTCCTCCTCTTTAATGGGACAAGACTTCAAGTTATTAGGTTATCTAGAACTTCAATTCATGCAAGTATAATTAACGGAACCAATTTTGGGAAAACGGTAATCATACCGAGGTTGAGAATCACTCCGTCCGATAAGTGTTTACCACTTAAGATTGTCAGGAAACAATTTCCTATTTCACTATCATTTGCAATGACAATTAACAAAAGCCAGGGTCAATCGTTATCCAAAGTTGGTTTGTTCCTTCCACGGCCTGTTTTCACGCATGGACAGTTATACGTTGCAGTCTCAAGAGTTAAAAGCAAAAGTGGTTTAAAGGTTGTCGTTTGCGATCAAGATGGAAATTTGTGTTCAACTACTACAAATGTCGTCTATAAAAAAGTACTTGAAGGTCTTTGATCAACCTTATATGTATATTAAGTATATATCATTAGTATAGTCATTGTCGAGTTATAATTGTATCAAATCAATGTTATATCAACTCTATTTACATTGGAATATAATTGTGTATTTTCTGCATATAACTAGACTTTATACAATGTTTAGTTTTTTCTTAATAGTGCAACCATGTATACCTATTTTTGGTTATAAGTATACTTTAGACAATGACTAATTTTTTTTTAAAAAATTTCTTGCTTCATAAAACCATTAAAATTATGAAACAAATGATCATATACATATGAAAAAGTCTACATGTATAAAAGGTCTTGATGGTGTATCATCATGCCAAGAATTGCGTTTTAAATCGAGAGACGCTCACACTCCAATTAATTTATATATGATTAAATGTTTTTTTTACTTTGCAATGTTATTGTTGTAAATCTATATGATCTAACTCACATTGATTGTTACTGAACACAACAAAATTTGTTTATCCAAAACTTTGACGTTTATTAGGATTGTCTTGCAACTTACACAATATCTTATGTTATAATTGACTCATTCTCTCATTATTTGTTTCATATTTTAAATGGAACAAACTTACACGTTGATTGTAAATCGATTGGCAGTCACACACTCATTTTCTCATCATTTGTTTCACATATTTTGCTACTCAAAAATAAAAGTTTTGGAGACACCAAGGTTGGACGTTTGTTTGTGTAATTGTAACATAATCCATTTGTTATATTTTTAATCGTCGCATTGTCTCAATCTTTATTTCATATTTTTTAAATCAAACAATTTGACTTGAATACTTTTTCTTATCATTTCATTTCTATATCTCATTAAAAAATGACCCAGTGTCAACGGGTCTTTAAGCTAGTATATATATATATAGTAAGAATGAATGTTTGATAACAACTACAGTCAATAATTGTGACTAAATCTGTGACTTGTTACACTTCTGTAAAATTCTATTACTTAAATCTTGCTCCCTCAAATTCTGTGGCACTAGACGGTTGAAAATGGACTCTCAGTTCAGGAAAATATTTTATGGTGAAGACTTTATCCCAAAATAATCTATTTCAGTTTGTTCTAGCCTTATCTTTCTGAGCAAATTTTTAAATGGAATTCTTGGGTCCCTCGAAAAATATATATTTTTGCATGGCGTGCGTTTAACGACCGTTTGCCTATTCTTGTAAATTTGGATAACAAAGGGTTGGACGTAGATTCAGTTCTATATCCATTTTGCTCCGATGCTCCTGAAGATGCCAATCATCTTCTGATTCATTGCCCTCGAGTGTTAACATTTGGAGAAAGGTATTTAGCTGGTGGAAGATTGATTTTCCTTCTAACATATCCCCATCATTTTTAGCTTCATATGTCCCGTGTTTTCCTCTTAATAAGCATTCTGCAAAGGTTTTTCAAGGGGTATGTTTGATCGCTCTTTGGTGCATCTTGTATTGGATAAACCGTTTGGTACATGAGGTAGCTGAAAAACGTGCGTTGATCTTAAGAGAAGAGTGTTTTCCGAAGATTCAATCTTTATCATTGTTGTAGATAGCAAATAGGTGCCCTAAGAAAAATATTTCTTTGGACAATTGGATCCTAATGCCTGATGTTTTTGGCATAGGCTAACTTATATTATTTTTTATTTTCTTTTCTTTTCTTTTAGCTCCTTTGTGAGCTTTAGTTAGTTTTGCTCCTCTTCTCTCGGAGTTTTGCTTCTTATTTGCTTTTCTATTGTTCCGTTTTTAGTAAAGTGCCGCTTTTTCCAAAAATAATAATAATAATAATAATAATAATAATAATAATAATAATAATAATAATAAATACAGAGAGAAATGAAAACTCCATGTGCGGTATTCATTGAAAGATAAAAATAGGTTTGTTGGGATGATATGATTTGTTTCTTTTAAAGATTAATTATTTTTTTTAAATAATTTACAACTTTTTAAAGAAAAAATGGAAGTGATGATTATTTGAAAGTAAAAAAAAGTAGAAATTTAATTGATATACTTAGAAATTATGACATAAGATAAACTGAAACATAACTCTTTACCTAGTATGTTGACTCAATTTAAAAATCATATATCTATCTATTTATATATTTGTTTTATATAAAACTAGCTGGATATCCGTGTGTTGCGGTGGTAGATCCTTGTGATTAAAGTTTAAAAACCAACAAAATAACAATGACGTGTTGCTTAAATGGAGAAAAACAAGAAGAAATATCCGGGTCCGGCCTGGTTCACCTGTTTTTACCGGTCCTCTACGGTTCGTCTTCGGACGGCTTCTATTGGCTAGCCGGACGGTGGCGAATCCGGTTTTCAATTAAACCGATTGAACCTGCTGGTCCGATCTGGTTTTTAAAACAATATGTACTATCAACTTTTTTGCATATGAGTTGGATGAAGCTTTTATTAGTTTATACAATATGTATAACTGCATGCATTGTTCATTTTAATAGTGTCTTAAAAGTAACATTAATCAAGAGAGCTGAAAAGTTAATACATGAATGTGTTCGAAGATTTAATTGATTATAAAAAGTACTTTTTTTCTTATAATACTTAATTTCAATATATGAAATGTCTTAGGTTGATAAATGGATTCGTAGATGCCACAATTTTACGGGCCATACTTTAATTTCTTGGGTTGGACTATGACCAAGGGACGTAATATAATTATACTAGTACTTGTTTTCTTCGTCTCTAGTCTCTACTGACCCAACAACAATGAAAACCCTACCAAATTTGTAAAAAGATCGCAGTTTCATTCCAACATATGAAGAAGCAATGTAAAGATCAGTCATCAATAATCCACACAGTCTTTGACTGTGTCCTGTCATACATAGACGATGATGACATAGACAACAGAAACTCCTTTTCCTTAGTTTCTCGCAAATGGTGCGAACTCGAAGGTCTAACTCGGAAGAATGTGACTGTCCACATGTTTTACTCCCCCACACCATCTCGGTTGCACCAACGCTTCCCCTTGCTCGAGTCCCTAACCCTGAAAGGATATCCACTTCGGTCTCCCGAGATAGCGAGCATTGACATCACCCCATGGATTCAAGGTATATCTGCTTCGAATTCATTCAAGTGCTTGAAAGAAGTTTGTATATGTGGTACGTCTGTGCATGATTCTGATCTCGAGCTCTTGTCCAGAACCCGTGGTAAAAATCTAAAAGTTTTGAAGATTTGTAAGTGTCAAGGGTTTTCCACGGATGGGTTATTGCATGTCGCTACGTATTGTAAATATTTGAGAATTTTAATTTGTGCTTGAAGGATAATTCTATTACTCGGAATGATGCGAAATGGTTACGTACTTTGGCATCGTGTTTCACGTGCATTGGAGTCATTAGATATTGGAAATACTTGTTCTGAATGGGATGTTGAAGATCTTATATTGCTTGCGAAAAATTGTAGTAAATCACTAGAAAGTTTGAAGATACATGGTTGTGATCTTATTGATCTAGTAGATGTCTTTAGCCATGCAGTTAATTTACAAGATTTTGCTGGCGGTGGTTATAAAAAAATTGATGAGTATGCAGGTTTTAAATTTCCTCCAAAATTGCGACGTATGGGTATATATCGCATAAGAAAGAGTATGTTTCCGGCTTTACTCCCTCTTGCGGATCAGCTAAGGGAACTGAATCTTCGTCGTGCACGTCTGGATCGAGATGACGAGTGTTACTTGATTCAGAGGTGTCCCAACTTGGAAGTTCTCTATACCGATAACACTGGACATGGCAACGAGAAATTAAAAGTAATCGGTCAGTTTTGCAAGAAATTGTGCAAACTTAAAATCACTGGATTTGGGTCCGTGTCTAGCACGGGACTTGTTGCTATAGCACAAGGATGTCTTAATTTAGAATATTTACATATCAGACTAAGAGTTGTTTCTAACGAAGCTATGGAGTGTATAGGTTCTCATTTGAAGAACCTACGTTATTTCCGTATGACTTTCGGTTATGCAGCTCATGATCAAACAGCTTTACCTCTAGACGATGGGATCCGGGCATTGCTAGTTGGTTGCAGCAAACTTAAATGGTTAGGTATCTACAATCAAGAATTGACAGACGTGGGTTTGGATTTTATTGGGAAATATGGTCGTAACTTGAGATATCTCTCTCTTGGTTATATAGGAGAATCGGATGCAGGACTTGTGCAATTATCAAAGGGGTGCCCAAACCTGAGAAAGCTAGAAATACAGATTTGTCCCTTAAGCAAACAAGCACTTTCTAGTTTGATGTTCAATGTTACTTCACTACGGTATATATGGGTTCACAATGGGCAAGGTAATACTTACGCGGCAATGACTCGTCCAACTTTTGATCTTTAAAACATTGGGAACAAAATAATGGCTACTGTTAATCATTTGCCTTGTTTAAAGCATAAAGAGAACAATTAGAGGAAATATTGTCGATGAAGGTATAATAACGAATGTATTAATCTTTCACATCTGAATTATATTAACTTTTTAATGCAAGTATTAGTAATAATGTATTCGTTGGAAGTATCAATGTATTTGCTCTGGCCGAAAGGAATTCTCCTCTTGTTTGGACACTTAGATAGAGTCCACTATCTGTATGTTTGATACAAATGTTTATTGATACGCTTGAGACGTGATAGTGTGAGACCTATGTTGTGACATACCCTTATTATGTGCTGGTTACTTCACACATTTATATAACTAGATTATATTGTAAGATGGTTTGGCTTAGATGTGGCAAAATGAATAGGTTGTGCACGTTGGGTAATGGGTCAAAATGGGTAATATTCTTGTGGGTCAAAAGATTTGGTATATTTGATGAATAACATGTTCGTTGAATGTGAACACAAAAATCTTAAACTCTAATCTCTTGTAATCCAGTTCTTAAACTAAACTGAATGTCGAGGCTTTAAGACTTTAAGCATTAAAAAGACAGTTTGGCCACTTTGCACAATCCAAATGTTTCAGGATTACAGTTGTTATATAAACAATTCAGGTCATTACAGAAAAAAAGTGCTAGTCCCACTATTATTAAAAATGTAACCTGAAGTAAAAGATGGAAAAGGTGCATCTTAGATTGCATCCTTTTTTTTTTTGGGTTCTATGGGATGTGTATTTTGAACCCGGCAAACATAAACTATTTTTGCATCAAATTTGTACTTTTCTTGACCACTGCCAATTTTAACATTGTGATGATGAAGAAAAGAGTTCTTCACATGTAGGTAATTTTAAATCCCTTTTCATCCTGAAGATAAGCTTTGACGATCAAGTCACATGAATATTCCTAATTGAGTGAGGGTAAACTGTGTGAGACAAAAGTGAGTGGATTGTTCATTGTTATAATGCACCACAAAAGTCATCTAACTGATAAACGGCTAAAAAATGCGACGCTCGAGTGCCATACTGATATCGACTAATCTATACAAGTTTTCAACGCCGTATCATCTCCTTTTGAGTTACTCATTTTAATGCTCGTGCGCACACGTGGTTTGGACAATGACTATAACTAATAATAATATTTCAACTATATTTGTTCGGGTTTGAAAGTATGATCAAATTTTGTTTTTAGCTCAATTAAAATTGTTACCTTTAAGCCTTGCGTAGGGACTATATCACCACAATCCATGGTTCTTTAGTCATTCTAATGCAATAAAGTCATTGGCCATCCTCACCAAGAGCTGTAGTGCCACCTCCAAACCTTCTTGAACCGTTTCAAAGACATAGTGTGGTGGTAATTTTGACAATTTTTAGCAAGAATAACGTATCCCAATAAAACAATTGTACTGCACATACATGAACATGTTGTATGACTTGTATCTATCATTTCTCTAGCATATGAATGAACCTGTTTGCAATTTCATACAACCGTGGATCATAGACTTAGTCAAATGATTTGATTCCCAGCCTAAAACAATGTAAATTTGTATTTCGCATGAGCTTTTAACTAGGTTAAATTGCTTTTTTCTTTCTCGTTTTCAACATAATCTCAACAACCCTTTTTCACATCATAACTTCACGCACCTGAATTGAACCCAAAATTCATACATTTTTTGTCGCAACCTTGGATTTAAATACAAATTCTCATCATTTCTATACACGCTTTGTGTCAAATACAAATTTCTATTAATAGAAACATTACTGCTACCACCACTAGCATTCAAATTTTGCTCAATCATGGTCTTAACAGTCGGGCTCGAAAACCCGGCTTCTCGCATAACTCTACTCACACTAGGATCATACAAAGTCGATATTGTAAGCTGCTCAATCTCAACTTTCACAGCCAATAAATGTTGCTGGTTCTGCTCAGGGCACCACGCCTCTGATGAACTTGGGCCCTTTTCAAAGCCGCCATTAATGCATTAGAAACATGCAGCTCAGTTACAGCCGGCTCAGACTGAGCCGTTGGTAATTACCATTCTAAAGTTACACTAAAACATAACTTCAAAGCTGTTGTTTGTAGAGGGTGGGACCGGATACATGCTTGCTGGAGATAGTTCGTCAAAGAGTCGAGGAGGGTGGCGTCGATGTGTAACTGATGACGTATAGTCTCCACTCGGGTCACGGACCCGATTAGTAAACAATACTAACAACTTAAGCCCACCACGAGCGGGCCGCTATAACAATAACTGGACTACCAGTTAGAGGGTTTGGGCCCACAAGGCCCAAGCCCAAAGTTATTAATGGATTGGATATGGGATATCTCCTAAATAAAGGAGATATACACCAAATATCCGATATCGGCCAATAGGCCGAAGAGTGAGGAGCACGAAACCTTATCGGTTACGTGCATATAAATAGGGCATCATAGCTCTCGTCTAAGGTACGATTTACAAACCCAAAACTCTTCACAAACCCTAAATTCGATTACTTACTCTCACGCCGGAGGATAATCGGGGGAGACAATCCCTCGATAAGCCTAACGGTGTTTGTTGCTTTCATAGTGCGCAGGTCCCCAAGCATTATCATCTAATTGATACGAGAACAGGAATCCAAACAAGGAACGCCCAACTTTTGTATCAACAAGTGGCGCCATCCGTGGGACCCTACACTAAGAACTAGGATGACGAAACACAAAAACACAAGCCAGCGGACTCCGCAGATGGACAAGACACGTGGTGACCCTCCAAGGAGGAACTACCCGGATCTGACCCTTAGGCAAACCACTGGGACAACCAGTGCGCCTGGTCACCAGGAATTGGAATCAACCCCAATCATCCCAACAGTGGAGTTGCCCGCTGCAACAACTCAAACCACCACGGTGGTCCCAAACAATGAGGATCTTCAG
>LBNU01031133.1:5052-52992 GCA_014162995.1 Artemisia annua | reverse complement strand
ATGAGCATTTAGAGACCTTTGCAAAGAAATCTCCTTCTCAAGACGGAAGGGATTCAAGATATCACGAGGCTGAGCAAAGATTGGTACCTTCAGTTGCGCCACGTCGGGCTTCAAGTAGAAGTCCAACTGCTTATCTGCGCCATCCTGCAAATGCCTTGGAAGCGTGAGCCCCGCCATAATAACATTGATGGGCTCATCCTGATCACGCTCCAGACGCGCGATATGTGGAAGCTCAAGCTTCTTTAACTCTTCCATAGCAGCGAAGAGCTCAGCAAGGGCATCCACCTTGTACTCCGGGACCTCGGCAAGCGGCACAGTCAATAACTTAGCCTCAGCAAGCTTGCTTGCGGCCAAGGTCTTGCCGTGCGCAATAGCGCAGCCCACCACCTTCCCGAATGCCGTGGTGACCTCTGGATGCTCCAGCGTACACATGGCAGCCAGGCGCAGCCCATGGCTGATCAACCACCTACAAAATAACACAAGTGTTAGTAGGAAAGAAAGTCTAAATATATACAAGTCATCAAGAAAAGCAAAGAAACATTTACCTGCGCTCAGCTACAGACTGAACCATATGCGGGTATAGCTCCTCATCATATTCGATGCTGAGCTTGCGAAGCTTCTCTTCTTGCATCTTCAGCGCAAGCTCCACCCGACTACGGAACTCCTCAATGTTGGCAAAGTGCTTGCTTCTATTCTGTTGCAAGTACTTCAGCGCCCACAAAGAGTTAACCCTCTGGTGGTCTGCAGCAGCACGCTCCTGCTCCAACTCAGCCATCACTGACAGCTTCCCCTCAGCCAGCCTTTGCGCAGACGCCTCTGCGCGCTCCAGTTTAGCCTTGGAGCTCAGCTGCTCAGCTTTAGAGCTTGCTAACTCAGCCTGCACAGCTGCTAACTGCGCCTTCAGGCTGGTAACCTCTTCCTCAAACTGGGAGGAGCGGCTACTTTCACCAGCATGGCTCGCCCTGGCTTGCGCTACCAGCTCGGACTGGCGCGCAGTGATGGAGGCCAGCTCCTCCATCACAGAGTCAAACGACCTTGACTCTTCGCCAATATCCCTTGGTGAATGCGCCCCATCCAGAAAGGGACTCACCTTGGGTGACGCACTTCCATCTAGTGCGCCAATGTCCTCCACATGCTGTTCACTGCACAAAGGATTAAGAAGAAGCATTAGCGTATGAAAAAAGTCAAGCATACACAAAATCCTAAGAGATTGCTAACAAATACTTACGTGCGGGGAGGAGATGAGGACACGTCCTTCTCATTCTCAGCCATGGATGCGTCTCCCCCAGACTTCTCAGCATCCTCACTACGGACAAGAAGAAACAAAGTTGGAATAAACTATAACTTAACGAAAGTTTATAACAAATAAACAAGTTACTTACCCCATCTCCAACTCAGCAAAAGATGGACCCTCCTCAGCCTCAGACCGCGGCTTCTTGGATGACCCCTCGCCATCACCACTAGACGCCCTCTTGCGCCTCAACTGGAGACCCTCCTCCATTTCTTCATCAGACTCTCCCAAGTCGACGTACGCTATGTTCACAGAATTGGGAGGAGGCTGCGCAACATCGGGTCCCTGCTGCACAGGAGGAGCCACCTCCTGTAATGGCGCGACTACCGCCGCGGCAGGGGAGCCCTCAGGCTCTGGAACAATCAGGTCCACGACGCGTCCCGCCGTCGCCTGCAAAATGGGCGTCTCACCCTCTCTCAGGGGACGCACTCCAATGGTCACCGATTTGGGCATCTCCAAATTGACAACGCCAAACAGATCCATCTCTGCGCAAAAACAATAGAAAGGAAAAAATGTTACATAAAGTATGGAAAATGAAGAAGGCTTACGCTACTAGCGACAGAAAGAAGGAAGGATGAGCACCCACCCGTTCCATCCACATCCACAAATGTGGGAACCTCCGTCGCGGGCTCGAAGTAGTTGCGACTGATGCCCATATGCACCAGGAACTCTTCCGGATATGGTCTGATGTGGAGGCGGTTAGCATTAATGACAGCCGCATGGTCCGGGTCGTACCACGTGTCGAGGGGGCGCTCATCCTTTGGCAACGAAAGGCGGGTGTGGAACGGGAAATCAGATGGAAAGACGGCGGCGTCAATCCAAAAGAATTTCTCTCTCCAGTCCCTAAGTTTATCTACCTTCTTCACATAGCACTGCAGCTCACCTATGCGCTTAGAGAAGGTAACCCACCCATTTAACCACGACGCGCGATAGAACACGTGAAATAAGTGGAGGGTGGGTGGAATCGCTAATAAGCGACAGTTCACCTCAAAATTAGAAATCTTCCCAGCGCCTATACAGTGCAACTGGGAGATAAGGAGCTCGTGGTAGTTGAGTATCTGACTCAAGAGCACAGTTATGGGTACGCGCTGGTTCCCCCACTCGAAGAAGCGCGTATATACCCCTACCTTCCCTTCGGGGAAGTCCGCAATAGTGTCGTTTGGACCTGGCACCTCTGGGTGCAGATCCAAAGGAATAAAATAATCCGAGGTGAACTGCGTCAGTTCATCCTCGGTTATGTCGGCGGTGCAATCACTCAGTTGAAGAACCATGTTCGTGTTTAAAGAAGGGCGCACGCGCTAATTACCTAGCGTAGGGTTGCAAAGGAGGCTTAGAAGCTTTGAAAATGGAGATATAACGCTTTTACTGTGATAATCACAGTAAAAGTGGAGAGGGGGTTATATAGTTTTCTCACCCACCACAGATAACTGACACGTGGATCCCACTAACTCGAATCGTGTGGCTGGGAGTTGTAACAGTACAGGACACGTGGATAGCCTCTCCACTTCCCGAGGTACTCGAATTGCACTTTTTTGGACTAGGTGCATTACACGCGTATTTTGGCGGTTTAACTTCGAATTCTTCCCGCGCACGTGTTGGGAATAATTTTGACACGGTTTAAGTCTAGCGTCCGCAGGTTTTACCCTGCGCACACTAGACTGGGGGGGGCATGATGACGTATAGTCTCCACTCGGGTCACGGACCCGATTAGTAAACAATACTAACAACTTAAGCCCACCACGAGCGGACCGCTATAACAATAACTGGACTACCAGTTAGAGGGTTTGGGCCCACAAGGCCCAAGCCCAAAGTTATTAATGGATTGGATATGGGATATCTCCTAAATAAAGGAGATATACACCAAATATCCGATATCGGCCAATAGGCTGAAGAGTGAGGAGCACGAAACCTTATCGGTTACGTGCATATAAATAGGGCATCATAGCTCTCGTCTAAGGTACGATTTACAAACCCAAAACTCTTCACAAACCCTAAATTCGATTACTTACTCTCACGCCGGAGGATAATCGGGGGAGACAATCCCTCGATAAGCCTAACGGTGTTTGTTGCTTTCATAGTGCGCAGGTCTCCAAGCATTATCATCTAATTGATACGAGAACAGGAATCCAAACAAGGAACGCCCAACTTTTGTATCAACAGTAACGACGTCGTTTTTTTGTGGTTCCGGCGACCGGCTTCTGAGATTAAATGGTTTAATACTGTTGAAGACTCTGGTGTTAAGGTTTGTAGGATTGTTATTAATCCTGCTCTCGTTTTTATACAATGTGAAAGATCCCATAGTACATTTGAGGTATTGTCTTAATTTTGGTCTTAATGGTTGGTTTGGGTGTTTTTCTTGTAATGTCCCATTTGTACTTGTGCTTCTCTTGTTGGGGTTCTTTCTTTTTAATCGTCTTGTTTGGAAAGGAGCCAAGGAGGAATGCCGTTTCTTTGTATCGTTCTGTTGTTGCTTTTATATATTGCTTGCCTTTTAAAAAAACAATGTGAAAGAGTGTAAGATGTTTTTACTGAGAAGAATGAGAAAGAAGAAAGGGAATTTATGGAGAGGAGTTTCAGTTTGCAACTTGCAAGTATCTCTGGTCTTTTCTTGCGTTTATATATTTTCTTTTTTGTTTCATCATTTGTTTGATTTTTGTTGTCATATTGTCATATGGACTTTGGGAGTATTAACAATTATAAATGATCAAATTGGATAAAACATTACAAGTCAGATTTTAATATGTTTTATTTCTAAAACGAAGTGTGATTTGTGGGTGAGTAACAATATTAAAGCATCCAATCAACCGATTTTTTAACAAACTTTGTTGTGTTCTTAAGTGTTTTGGTGTTCTAAAATTGTGGATAAAAATTAATTCTAAATTCAAGTGAAAAATAAAATAGGAAAAAAATGAGGTATTCTTCTATATAACATTTATAGGGAACTTTCCCCCAAAACACTGTAGCATGCTACAGTGAATATACTCACAATGAACAGTAGAATCTACAGTAACTAACGGTCGTTAAGTACTTAACGGCCGTTAAGTACTGTAGCATTTTTTTTTAATTCCGTTTGGTCCTTCGTCTTACAGCGCCGTTGCAAATTTAGTCCTTATCTACAATGCTAACGGTCGTTAAGTACGTTACAAATTTAGTCCTTATAACAGTGAATATACTCACAATGAACAGTAGAATCTACAGTAACTAACGGTCGTTAAGTACTTAACGGCCGTTAAGTACTGTAGCATTTTTTTTTAATTCCGTTTGGTCCTTCGTCTTACAGCGCCGTTGCAAATTTAGTCCTTATCTACAATGCTAACGGTCGTTAAGTACGTTACAAATTTAGTCCTTATAACTAACGGGCATTAAGTACGTTGCAGATTTAGTCCTTATAACTAACGGTCGTTAAACACACTAACTACTACTTTGGCTAAAAATTCCGCGGTAACGCGCGGGTGATCCACCTCGTTTTTATCATTTCACAGGCATTTGACTAATGGTCAACTGAAAAAAGATATAAAGTATGACGAATTAAGAACAGGAAGGATATGCATCGTAATTAATTCTTGAAAATAACAGGGAGTGCAAAAAGTGAAAACTACATGTACAAAGTTGTAATTTTCCCTATATAGTTTCTAGCATTCAAGACAAGGTTTTTAAGATTGTGATTTTTCTCGAGATCGTTTTCGTTTTTGATAGATCGAGATCATAAGATCAGACCGGGATCCTAAAATCCTACTATAATGTCATTATCTTAATAGAATTTCTAATATTATTTAAATCTACAATTAATTATATATCATAAACACAAATTTATGAGAATGTTTAATGGAAACTTTGTCTTAAGTTATGAATATTGAATGTTTAAGAATATTAACATGTTGTTTTTAAATTATATAAAACATAATCCACACAGTGGCGGAGATAAAAGGGGGTCCGGGTGGTCACGTGACCCCCGGCGAAAAAAATTGTAGTGTAAATTTTCGAAAATTTTCGGCTATTTTTGTAATTTGCCCCCCCCAACGGACCAATTTTTAGTGTAGTTTCTAAAAATTATCATATTTTGCCCCTTCGACAAAAAAGTTCTGGCTCCGCCCCTGAATCCACAACTTTATAGTTTTTTAATTTGCAATTTAAGAAAAGTAAAATCGGATCGGATTAAATCTTAAGATCATATGGTTAAATTGGGATCTTATAAGATCTTAAGTTTGATAAAATCTTACGAAAAATCTAGATCATTTTTGCTTTATAATATCGTAAAATTGTAAGAGATCAGAATAATATTAACGATTGTACTCAAATCCAAACAAAACAAAAGGACACTTTGAAACAAACCAACACTTAAACAAACTCACACCAAATCAAAAAAACCAGTCGTGACAGGCTGGTCCAGTTGAGTTAGTTCTCCCCCAACTTTCACAACACAATCATTCACTCTCCCCTAATTCAAACCATTTTCCTCAAATCCTTCAAACCAAACAAACAAAATGAGTGTAATCGAACTCCTAACTCGAGTCGACGCAATTTGCAAAAAATACGACAAATACGACGTCGAAAAGCAACGAGATCTAAACATCTCCGGCGACGACGCCTTCGCTCGTCTCTACGCTTCCGTTGAATCCGATATCGAAACTGCACTTCAGGTGACGTCATCAGCATCCTTAGATCTGTATTTGATTAAATTTGTTATAGTTAGTTAGGGTTTTAGGTTTATGTAAATGATGAGATTGTGTTTTTGTTGTTTGTGATTAGAAAGCGGAGACGGCGAAAAATGAGAAGAATAGAGCTTCGGTTGTGGCGATTAATGCCGAGATTCGCAGGACGAAGGCGAAGTTGATTGAGGAGGTTCCGAAGCTGCAGCGTTTGGCGATGAAGAAGGTACGGGATCTCGGTGTTAGTTTTGTGATTTTAGGTTAATGTACTATGTTTATATGCTATATATGAGCCTTGAGATAATGTATTTAGATAAGGATAGTGTGCGTTATATGTAGGCGTAAGTCAGTGGAGATTGAACTAGTAAAGAATTTGATCGTGTGGCGAGAGTAACTAATGTTGTGGATTGGTCGGTTTATGTTCGTGTTATGGAGACTGAATAGACGGAAGTAGATGATCAAGGAGAAATGTATAAGGTTAACTTAAGTAAGTATGTAAAGTGTAGTTTTTTTTTAGGTTATGCGGATACTTGATTATAGTTTACATGTGTGTCCCCTCTTTCGGATCACTATTTGATGATGATTTCTAGGAAATGGTTGCAATGTACAAGTATCTAGTTTTAACGTACCATGATCCAAAGAATAACGTTGCAAAAGTTCTTGTCAAATTTGGGAGAATACAACAATTATACCTTAACTAAGTGGCTGGGGTTGCTTAACTTTGTTCGGCCAATTAACTGGTCCTAACTATAGGGTCGGTGATAGCTGCATATGGATTTTTGGACCACTGGTTGTGTGGATAGGTAACTAAGTATTAGCTTCAGTTGAAATTCTGCAGTCTAAAATAAATCGGAAAATATTGCTTCTGTTCTTCTTAAATTGCGGCTGTGTCTTATCTGGTTCAAGTTGTTTTGCTGCATTTTAGTTGTTGACTTGTACTCCTTTTAAGAAAATCAGAATCGATATTAATGAGGCATGTGCAAATGAATCATTCATTGATGAATTGTTTTGGCAATCAATTACAACCATTGAGTAATCCTGCAGTTTGCACCTGCATACTTTTATTAGCGTGCCCATTATTATGACCTGATCAATGATCGTGAACCCCTTTAACCTCTTAGAGCTTTGCAAATTTCAAACTGAGGACTTTTTACAAGGAGCTATCATGAATAGGTTCCAAGTTCTGAAACTATTGCTCTAGTAATTGTGTTACAGTTCAAAACAGTCCAAGTTTGTTACTGTAAAAATATTTAGAACATACCCTGTATTGCCCACAGAACAAGTGAACATGTCCTATGTCAGTGCGTGATAAAAAGCTGTTATATTTGATAGAACTCTTATGAACCTAAACTAAATGTATCACTAAGCATGTACTCAGATGCAGGCTTTTCTTATGAATTGTGTATCTCAACACGAGAAACACACCCTCTCACAATGATAGACAAAACCACAAGGTTGGATAACAAAACAAAATAGATCGGAGAAAGCATGTTTGTGTACATATATATGAAAGAAAATGTCACAGTGAGGGTACCATTGGGTGTAGGATAATGCTACACTCACATTCTTCGAGTACAAATTTAACATGCAATTTTCTGTGTGCATGATTAGCTGGTTCTTTCAAGAAACATTTACTAGGGATCTGAAAAATCATATAATTAATTGTGTAGTCGTGTAATGCTATAAGATCATACAGTGCTCTTCATAGTTTCCTAGGAGATAATCATATGAAGTGTTGGAGCTACCTATTAAAGGGGGGCGACCTCTCATTTTAGCATCTGATTCAGGAATCAAGAAAGAATGAATGAATAATGGGCCTCTATATTCTTCTTGGTGTTTTCGTGTAACCACTAACCAGTATCTAATGTCCTCTTACCTGATCCGGTGTCCTTCTCATCTTGGTAGCAAGTACTTCTAGGTGGCTAAAATTAGATTAGTATGTGTATTTTGCTGGACAAAGTATTATGATATTTTGTATGCTTATTTTACCGGGGTGAAATAACCCTTTTACCCAAAAAAAAGATATTTTGTATGCCCTGTTTGATCTGTGTTGTACTATGTGTTAAACATCAATTCCATAACAGGTAAAAGGACTTGCTCCTGAAGAGTTTGCAGCTCGTAATGATTTAGTTCAGGCACTTCCTGATAGGATTCAAGCTATACCTGATGGGGGTGCTGCTGCACCTAAACCGTCTGGAGGAGGCTGGGCAGCCTCTGCATCACATAAAAATAATATCAAGTTTGATTCAGGTGATTATTTGGTTCTGTTTCATTAGTAAATATCATGTCTGATTATGTGGTGGTATGTTTGTTTGTACCCTTATGTTTGGCTTTCTATTGATGCATGTATTTCATAGATGGACGATTTGATGATGATTACTTCCAGAAAAGTGAAGAGTCAAGCCAGTTCAGGAGTGAGTTTGAAATGAGAAAAATGAAGCAGGCATGTTCTTGTATTCTCTGTTCTACTTATTAAAATACTAGAGCTGGTAACATTGGCTGGTTGGGTAACAGGTAAAAATGGGTCCGGTATAAGCAGGTAATTTTGTGCGGGTTGAAATAACATGCTGAGTCGGGTTTACTAAAACCCAAAAGGCTTAAAAAGATGAATAGTTTTAGTGTAAACTATGATCACAAAAGTTGTATCACTTCAGTGATAACCTAATTGTACTTCTATAAAATGATTTAGTAACTCATTTGAATTAAATACATTTTGGGCGACTCTCGACCCTTTCGACACCTTCTTAGGTAACCCTTAAGCTTATTTTATAGGATTAATTTCATATATCACCCTACTTTCATGATTAATGTTACGATCCCACGTCGCCCAAGTATGGGATTGGGTGGTGGTTTATAAGTCTAGGTGTCCCCTCCTCTTACAAGCTAGCTTTTTGAGTGAGTTCTACACTTGGACTTATAAACCGATACAAGCCTAGTATGTGATAGGTTCGTATCAATTGGTATCAAGAGCCAGCCCTACCGTTTGAGGTTCCAACACTTGGAGTGGTGGCCTATGGATTGGTGGCCTGTGGAGTGGTGGCTTGGACCCAAAGAGGGGTGCCAACCGTGACCAACATAGCCGTGACCAACGAGGACGTTGGTTCTTCAAAGGGTGGGGTATTGTTACGATCCCACATCGCCCAAGTATGGGATTGGGTGGTGGTTTATAAGTCTAGGTGTCCCCTCCTCTTACAAGCTAGCTTTTTGAGTGAGTTCTACACTTGGACTTATAAACCGATACGAGCCTAGTATGGGATAGGTTCGTATCAATTAATTTCATATCTACTCAAAGTGAAATCATTGAATGCATCATGTACAATGTTTTTAAAGCGAGATTGGGCATATATGAAATTTCCAAATTTTAGAAGGGGAGATATGAAATTGCCCCTAGGGGTGGAAACGAGCCGAGCCGCTCGTTAAAAGCTCGAGATCGGATCTGTAAAAAGCTCGAACGAGCCGAGCCTAAACGAGCTCGAGCCCGAGCTCGAGCCTAGATTCAAGCTCATTTAATAATCGAGCCCGAGCCCGAGCTCAATACAAAAAGCTCGAATAGGCTCGCGAGCCTAAACGAGCTTTAGTAAATAGTACACTTTCACCCTTTCCGGATAGTTAATAGGCCCAAAAGAAATCCAACAACTCTCTATTCGAAGCCCAGTATACCCTACCCTAATTTCACGGTTATAAAACACTCAAAAGTCACACTTAAGCTAATCTTATTCTTCCCTAGGAGCACCTAGTTTCATTTTGACAGTTTTTAATCCGTATAACTTTTTCTTCTTTTCTTTTATGTGAAACTCAAAAGACAACAACCTAAAGAATGCGTTATATCGGCTTCAAGATCCTTACAAGAGCCTCGGGTAGGTTTTGTTTTTCGGTTTTGTTTAAACCGAAAGAAAGAAGGAATGAAAACAAGTTTGTTTTTGTTCTTTCTTAACCATTTTCGGATATTAACAAAGATCAATGATGGGTTCTTGTGTATAGATCTGAAAGATCTTTTGTCTTGAACGAAATACAACCTGAGATCTTGTTTTTGTATTAATTAGTTTCGACTTTCGAGTCTTGATTGTGATGGATGAGATGATGTTGGCTGCTTAACATATATAGGCTTTAGTACCAAACATATCCCGATGTTGCTCAGGTCGGGTTGTTGTTCAATGGGCTCGTGGTTCTGATTGTTTTTGTTGGTAAAGGTCAAGACATTATTGATATATGGTGGCCTTACAATGATAAGTTTTATCTCAGTTAGGATCCAAAATAACTAACGAGCTCGAAACAAATAAACGAGCTCTAGATAAACGAGCTCTAAGCTTAAGAAGCCGCACATCACAAACAAGCCGAGCCCGAGCTCGAGCTCGAGCTTTTTATATCATACCACGAGCCGAGCTCGAGCTCAAATCTTAAGGCTCGAACCGAGCCGAGCTCGAGCTCGAGCTCTCTAAAATATAAACGAGCCGAGCTCGAGCTCTGGCAGGCTCGGGCTCGGCTCGGCTCGTTTCCACCCCTAATTGCCCCTATTTTATATTACCCGTTGATCTGTAATATATAAAACAATGCACAAATTGACCCCTTCGTAAGTATATTTGTTGAAATGGCCGCCTCTATAAAATACTTCCACTGACATTCATCATTAACGTTTCTATATGTTTCTATCTTGTATAGGATCAAGGCCTGGATGTGATATCAGAAGGTTTAGACACATTGAAAAACATGGCACAAGATATGAACGAGGTTGGCTATCTTTTATTGAACTGCATCTCGCATTAAACAATAACACAACTAATCTTGTATACTTCATAATGTGTGCAGGAAGTAGACAGGCAGGTTCCCTTGATGGATGAAATAGATGACAAGGTTGGAAATTTTTTCCCTCATTCTAGTAACTTTTAAACTGCTGTGATTATATAGTTAGTCTAAACATATTTTACAATTGTGATATTTCAGGTGGATAAGGCGACTTCAGACCTTAGGAATACCAATGTTAGACTTAAGCACACTGTTCATCAGGTAATTAAATGGAAACATGAGATCATTTTTTTGTATTGGGGTTTTCATGACTAGTTCTAACATTAATATTTCCTTTTGGTTTCTTTTATGGCTGACAGCTGAGGTCTAGTCGGAACTTCTGTATTGATATTATACTGCTTTGTGTAATTCTGGGAATTGCAGCCTACTTGTACAAGTAAGTTCAACACCTTATGTTCCATGTACTGCATTTTATTCTGGTCACCTACATGACCAAACCACTAAGGTTTGTTAGATGACTGGATTATTTCCCATAAGCTTTATGCATCGAATTATACGTGGAATGATTTTTATTAAGAAAAGATGGAATAAGTATAGCCAGTATTGGATAATATTCTTCTATAATGGTACTAGTCTCCACCTCTAAAATCTTGTATGCAATTTTCAGCCTTGATAATTGATCTAATTCAAGTTGTACATCGTTTTATCCTATTAGTCTCATATTAACGGTGCGTGGAGAAATTAAAATATTATTTTTGGTAAATGTTTTGAAAAGTGAAAATGGGGTCACATTACTCACATAAGACAAATGGATTCTTGGTTCAACTATTTTCTGGAAATACTCAATTGTCTCTTTTTATCTCATACAATTAAATAAATAATTCATAACTGATCATTTGATCTTTAAGTGTACAAACAAGTTACTGCTCCTGATACAAACAAGTTGACTAATCCATTGACCTTATTAACTTGCAGTGTTTTGAAGTGAGAGTTTGTGAACATAATGAAATTCTGATCTGGTTTGCTCTTGCGATGATCAGCGTTCGGTGTGCTCTTGAGTTATGTATGTTCTTACACTTAGACTTAAGTTTTCTTGTCATTTTCATTTATGCTTTATATGTTTATTATGTGACATATACCTTCTTCTAAATATATTAACGTATCATATTTTCACTTTCTTATTGTATCGTTGGCCTATTGACATTCCTGAGGGAAATTATGGATGTGTGAAGGTGCTTTGTTCATATTGTTTCTATTTCCTTTGTCTGCCATGTTAGTTTCTGCTGACGGTTATTGGATGATAATTTTGTTCTTTTTATGTGTCCAACCTTTGTGTTTGCTTAGTCACATTTCTTGAAATTGGTTAGTGAATAACTTCTTAAGGTGCACCCAAGGCCTAGGGGAAAATCTTATTATAAATTATCATTTTGAATGAAAAAATTTATGGTGGATTATGGTACAAACATTTGATGCATTTAAGGGTAATTCTGGTAGGTAATAGCATCCATTGCAATTAATGACAAATCTCACAACACAATAACCACACTATTAGTTTACTTATGCATGTAGTAATATTTACATGAAGTATACAATAAAAGTATCTTTTGATCAAACTGTCTATGGTTGCTTTCAGAGCAATGTTTCTTTTATGAAAAGTTGCTCGGGAAGCAACCAGAGCTTATATAACACACCCATGTACATATATATTCACAAATAACCTTCTTATAGCGGTCTTTTATCTTCTAGCCGTTTCATCACCTTAAATGAAGGTCAGGTGATTAAGATCTTCGTATGCCATCATATATGTACACATATCAGATAGATCCCCACCATATGAACTCATTGCATTTGAATCGACCACTGCATTTGAATCGACCACTAAGGACCCTGTGTTCTCATGTTGAGTTTCCACGAGTCTAAGCTTTTTGTTAGAGTCGATAAAAGGCAACTCTTGGTTCAATTCTTTGCGCTTTCTATCATGACTAATGGGACCATCAAACGATTTTTGGAAGTTTTCTTTGTTGTCGGATGAATCAAATGAGTTTTTGCTTCCTTCAAAACTGACTGTAGAAGACATAGTGTCCGTGGAAAAGAAATCCAAGTGAGAATCGAAGATGAAAGGCAACATCGGACAATCTTTGAATAGGGTTTCCTTCAAAATTTCTAGCTTAGTGTTTGTGCCTATCGAATTTTCAGGTTCTGGAACGCTTTGACCGTATCTATCTTCACAAAGGTTTCTTTGGGTACAAGTCTTTTGTCGCACTCTACACAAAACCCAATCATCTAACTGTAACCACAAGAGCAAGAAAACGTAGACCATATTAGTAAAATAGTGAGACCTATTATGTAGGTTTTATTTACAAATTTATAGATTTTCATTAAGTAGGTTCTCTAGTGGAAGATTTGTGTAATTGAACTTGATTTCTCTTGCTTTATGAAGCAATATGTCGTTTGGTATATGACCTTAAACCAACCCGTGGGATAGATAAGTAAGCTCGATATTACCTTCCATGTTTCTATGTTTTGTTTAAGTATGTTCAACATAAACATAACTAAATTCTATAATATTGCTAGAGTGGTTGCTTTTTCAAACTATTAACTTTATTATGGCAATCAGATAGTTGTTCTTTCAAAGATGCACAGCATCAAGTATGAACAATTTTATCCACAAATTTAAAGTATGTTGTTTTTCTGGCGGGTTTAGGTCCACATGTCGTTTGGAATTGATTATTCTTTTATGTTATAATGTTTTGGAAGAAGGAAAGGGTAAGATGATTTGAAACTATGATATCTATAGTTGCAATATTACACCTTGGAATGAGTGGCTTACCAAATTACTATATTGTTCGCTTAAAGTATAGTGTGTTTTATTTTATTTATTTATTTATTTATTTATTATTTATTTTTTTTTTAAATTATATTTTTGTATGAATGGTACTTAAATCAATAATCTGCTTGAGTTTCTAAAATCAGGATCATATTATTGTTTGCCTAAATTTTAGTAGTTTATTTCTTAAATTTTGTTTTCAAGAACAGTAGATACTCTATATGATGTTCGGATAAAAAGACACAAACATACCCTCATTGATTCTTTTGGCTTGCTTGAACTGCAAACAACTGAATCAAGTATTCTGTATTCATGCATGATCCAATCAGTCTTATGTCCTCTCGGTGGTCGACCTTTATAGAACACTAGAGCTTTCTTCACCCCAACTATCTTGTCCCCACGTGATCCCATGATAGGCCGATCAGTTCCTGTGGCTTTCCAGTACCCTGAACCCGCCATTCTATTAGGTCTCATTCCATTAGGGTACTTTCTATCTCTTGGAGTGAAGAAATACCATTCATCTTCTCCAAACAAAGCCTTAGCTATAACCAAACACAACAAAATTAAGCAACATAACATAACATAAATACTAAGGGTGGCATTTCTTAACATGCGCATGAAACATGACATGAAACTAAACATTCAAGGCTGGGTCTAAACGGGGTTTGGGTCATAAACAAGTATAACACCTAATCCATTCAATGAATGGGTCAGATAGGTTGAACGGGCACTCGGGCAGACTAGCCAGCTTGGTATAATAATTAAAAATATTAAATGGGTTAAACAGTTAACCCGCCAACCCATATAGATAAGCTGTTTATACAGGTGGTTTAGGTTTATGTATATATGCATTAGGGTTTACAGGTTTGACCAGATTACTTAATCAGGTGATAGATGAGTGTGTATGTGTGTGTATGTGTTCGAGAGAAAGATAGAAACTTACATGGAAGCTCCCATGGATTGTACTTGTAAAGCTCGATTTCAGCTATGATAAGAGCTGGTAGGACCATTGAAGTAACTTTCTTGTGCAAATAGTGAATAATAAGTTCTTCATCACTAGGGTGAAATCTGAAGCCTGGAGGAAGTCGTGTCTCTAAATTTGTGGTGTTCTTGGTTTCCTCCATGGAGTTCAAGATTTTGTTAACCCCTTTTTTTTCTTCTTGTTGATGGAGGGAATTACTAGGTATACTCCTGAGCTGTAAATATATATACAACATGCAACATTTTTGTACCAGGAATCATTTTAGTTATTTATTGCAAATTGAACTTTCAAGAAAGGTGGAACGAAAGCAACCTTTATGTCGCTAAGCGGAAGACTACGTATACATTCTTTGACTCGAATGTTCAGACATAGATCTAAGACCGGATATTTTTATCCCCAAAGTACCTAGATTACAACTAGTACCGTCCAAGAAAAGACATGGTTTCAGATATAATAAGAATGAAAAAGTCTCAAACTTGGGTTTTGTTGTTAGAATGGTGATCATAACAAGAATACTAGCAGAAGTTACATACAAGGTGTTTGGAAATTAGCTACAATTTTTTTGGTGATTAAAATACTTATAGGACTGGAGGCACATAAGTAACAGGCATATCTGTGGTCTGAGACAAACTCAACATGCTTAAAAGTTGAAGACTGCATTCTAATCCAATTGTTTTTGACTAGCTGCAGACTGCAGTGTTTTTTTGATACGGTATTGAAAAGTTATACCAGGTTTAGAAAACAACTAAATTTATCACTCATCATATCCATGCACAAAACATCACTTCCAGGACATGTTTCCTGCTGATACGTTATTTTTTTAATTCAATATGGTTATCGGAATCTACTTTTGACATATATGCTTACAATACTTGTGTGCATATAAATTGCATTATATGCGTACATAATATAGATGAAGTGAGTCAAAGAAACCAGGTCATATTCTTAATAGTAACATTTTTTCCAATATTGAAAGATAATTCAATATTTTCGATAGAGATAAAGTTGATACCAAAATTTGTTCCTTTTGCTTGTAAAGTAATCTTATCAATCGTTGCTGGTGTCAATATTTTGTGTAGTTTAATGAAATCAAGCGATGAATATGAGGAGAAAATTTGTTTGCACTCTAGATGAAAGATTCCGTTTTTACCAAGGTTTTGTATTACATCGTAGTTATAACTTCCATTAGTCCAGGTGTGGGAGGGTTTTTCGTCCGCTATTCGCTCTGATAACGTGCCATTCATCTGCTCTTTTGCACTGTCCCTCAAGCCATTCGTCCGCTGTTGGTATTTAGCCATTGCACCAACTGGTGCGATTGTTATTATTGTTATTATTTTTGCGAGAGTGGGTATATTTGGTGAGGTATTTTGTGAGATTTACAAAGTGTTATTTGTTTTTTTTGTTGGCGAGGGTAATGAGGTGTTGCTAAGGTGCCAGACGAATAATGTGTTGTTTGTCACTCTCACACCGAGCACTCTTAGTAATAAACTTAGGAAAATGCTAATCACAGCCCTAAATGTAGCCCTTAGGACTACATTTAATAAATTCTGACATGCATAAATTGTTTTAACGTTCACTCACCCATGTTCCACTTCTCTCTCAACCAACTAAATATACCACTTTTTGTTGCATGTTTTTAAATATTAAACGTAGCCGGAATACAAATAGCAAAATCCATAAACTCATATAGTTTTACACGTTTACTTATTTGTTGAGTTAATTCATTTGAATTGATATCTTTCTAATTGTTGTAATTTTATTCAACAATATTGTTGAAATTTAATGAAATTTGTTTTTTTGCTAAAAATAAAATAAAACTGTGCAAGTGTAAGTTTCGGTTTTGTAAGTAGCGACTTCACTTCTAATTGAGTCAATTAACACCCTTGATACCGATTATGAGTTTATGACAAATTGGTCCCTTATGTGCCAATAAGCTTGCATAAAGTGGTAATTAGATTTTCAAAATTTAAGCATAATGAAATGTTCGTTATATCATGACAAAACTTGGATTACGACCTCTAGAAAGTAGAAACACACCAGGACCCCCTGTGAATAGTTATAAATTAACCTCGACTTTGTACGTGTCTTATATTTTTTTGATTATTATCAGGATGACAAATGATAACAATGGTAGTCTAGTTCGTGGATATCCACTAGTGCTTGGTAGATGAACATGATTCATTCTCGTCTTTATAGAGTTGCAAATAATTCATGCGAGACTGCAAGCCAACACCAAATCTCATTGTCATCTAACAAAAAGATCTAACGACTTAAATTCCTACCACAAATCTTCCACTCAACTACTTTGTTATCAATCAAAGCAAGACCACTCAACTTATAGCTTCAAGGCACGTTTAAAATGTTAAACGTCAAATGGAAACTTAAAAAACATGCTTACCAATGCCTTGCATTCTTGCATATCTAAAAAACCCTACACCAATTGACTCTATTTCGTAAAGACATATCTATCTATTTTTAGTTACTTTATTGATCAAAAATCGAAAATACTCCTCTAATAATAACCCCAATTTCGTGATCCACATGCTAAATCTTGGTGCGTAGCTCAGTTGGTTTTTGAAGAGAGAATTTACGGATACGGTCTAATTTTCCAGTACGACTAGACTTTTTGTTTAACGTAACATCTGACACAGTCAATGTCATCAACATTCAGTAAATTATGATGATTAAGATACATACTGTTTGTTCGAAAGATGGTTTCAATAATTAAGGAAAGAAAGTCTAAAACGGTGTTTGTATTAGCATATTTACCAGATATGTAAATTTGGAAAAGCTTACAAGTTGATTTTTTTAAACTTATAAGCTTTATCAAGTCAAGCTTATAGCCTTAAGTTATAAAGTCGACTTGATAAGTTTGCTATGTGTCCATAAAATGAAATATTTTAACTTATTTTTCATACTTGGGCTATGTTTTTCATATAAAATTATGTTTTTTTTGAAAAAATGTGTTACTTAAAATTCAAAGTTTGTTTTGAGATAAATTTTATAAAAGGTTTAAAAAAATATATTCTTTTAAATAAAATATTACTTCATGTATTTCATAAAAATAATCAGTATTTCTTAGCTTCCGCTCCTTCTTTATTTACACTTTCTATACACTTATTTTCCAAACCCGCAAGTACATAATGCATTTTTGCAAAAAAATTTAAAAAAATAATAATAATAATAATAAAATAAAGCAAAAAAAAAAAAAAAAAAAAAAAAAAAAAAAAAAAAAAAAAAAAAAAAAAAAAAAAAAAAAAAAAAAAAAAAAACACTAGTATACATCAAAGTAGAAATGTCCCTATCACAATCACAATTCACACAGGGTGTTTGATTAAGCTTATATGCAGGCAAGCTTATTTTATTTCGGCTTACATTTTATAAGCCTCAATTTTCTCGCTTATTTTGATAGGCTTATATAAATTAAGGCTACCCCAAATAACAACCCTTAACGATCCTCATTTTTTCTATTACATCAGCTTTCTCTCTACTGGCGACACTACAACTGACCTTTTAGACACAATAAAATGACATACACTAAAAAAAATACATATCTCATAAAAATATATTATAATTAAATAAAAACACACACAACACACCACTCAACCGAGTGTGCTAATCGGTTGAATTCTCAACCCTCATGCCCCTCAACCCTCAATAACCCAATTGGCCACAAAAAGAATGACCTTGCATCAACTTACACAACCCAATCGGTTGTGCTCCTTTTTGGGGTAGCCTAAAAGTTAACAAGATAACATCTTTGTACTTGCATATGTAGTGCGCATGTTATCTCTATTTTCAGTTTGAGACTTTGAGTAACTTTATAAGCTTATCATAAATCTTGTTGTAGTGACCATTATTAAAGTTAACAAGTTTTATCTTTTTTAGTTATATTGATAAATACATAAAGATATTCTTAGTTTTTTAGTGTAACATGTGTTTTATAATTAATTGAAGTTGGTTAAGTAGGTAAGTTAGGGCAATGTTTCTTAAAAGATAATGACTTGCATAGTTAGGCCAATTTTCTACCTAGAAATAATATTTGAACACAATCTTTTTGTTGACTGACATACAATCACGTATGTTTTATATCTTTGAGTGGATGCAAGCAAGAAAAGGATCTAGTAAAAAGAAAAATAAAACGAGAAATGTGAGAAGTATTATAAATGATACATATGATTTGTCGTCTTCGGTAACTGATTATACTCCTCCCAAAATACAAAATAACTTAGAAATTTAGATGGCCTGTGTTAAAAATTAACATCAAGACTCATACGGGCGAGGTGTAGGCGAGGTGTAGGTGACATTTAGAAGCTGGGCGAGGTGTAAGTGATGTTTAGGCGAGATGAAGGTTTAGGCGATGTGTAGGCGAGGTTTAGAGGCGAGGTGGAGTTGAGTCTACTAGGTGGAGGTGAAAATCAGGCGAGGTGAATATGTCTACGCGAGGCTGTGAGCGAGGTCAACATGCCTACGCGATGTGAAGTTGACCCTAGGCGAGGCACTATGCGAGGTGGAGTTAGTCGTGACGTGGCTCTAGGCGAGGTCCCAGGCGAGGTCCTAGGCGAACAAACTTCTAAAAACACGATAACAATCTTCTAGCAGTAAGCGAGGTCCCAGGCGAGGTCCCAGGCGAGGTCCTAGGCGAACAAAACTGTAACTACTATATAGGTCACCAGGGGCGGAGCCATGTTGATGGTAGTGGGATGCCCCCGACCAACCTCTTCCGGCCACACAAAGTATATATGAAAAAAAAGTTAAATTTAAAGAAGATTGGTCGAGTGCCCTCATACAAATAAACTGAGTCCCTCAGTTCTCTTTTTGGTTACCAAAGAATCAGAGTCTTCTCTAATGCGTTAAATTTTTTCCGGTGGTTATGTTTGGTCGGAAAGTATGCAAAGTGAAGAAGATATAACAGGGAAGAGAAGTGTGTATGTGTGTGGGCGTGTGGCCCTTATTAAATGAAAGAAGAATGCGTGGGACAGTAGAAAATAAAAAGTCAAAAGATGCTTTATTCATTAATTTGTCAATATAAAAAGTTGTACGAGTAGCAAACATAAAATGGAGTAGTAGGATACAACTATAATACTGTATACATAATTCACTCTCTTTTATACAGTAAAAATCACCAACGTATGATGTTTTGGTAAAATTCAGATAATCAGATTTCATATGCATGATGTGATATTCAGCTGAGACGCATGATATAAATTATCACCTAATTTGCACAAAACACATGTTTATTTGTTTTCGCTAAGTATATCTACTACTAGTTATACTACTCGTGCTACGAGATATTACAATTTGTTTAAAAAAGTAGCATAGGAGGTTTTCTGTTATTACCGATCTCTTCACCTTTTGTCCCAATTTACATGTTTCTCTCTCTTCTTTTATTATTTTACTTCAAAATATTCTCAATTTACATGTCCCAAGTTGACAGTGACATATATTGGTCATTCTCGTAAAACATGTAAAAAGAGTCCGTTCTCGTAAAACCACTCCATATAAAGTTCATTCTCGTAATTGGGTTAATTTAAGGTCTTGTTGGTTAGGGCATATGTTGGTCCACCCAACATTTATCAATAAGATGTTATATTAAATTTTATGTTGTACCGTGTTTCTTTATTCATGTTTTAAATCGGGTTAATCTTACCGGTTAAATTGTGAACCCTTTTGATCATCGGAAGCCGGTTTTTAGTAAAAGACCCAGTTGAATCAGAAATCGAAAGCTCGGCCAGATCGCTTTTTAGTAAAAGACCCCTTTAATTTCAAGAGCTCTTCCGACCCCTTTAGATTAAATTTAAACCAATAGCCCTTATTCAAGAGCTCTTCCGACCATTACCATTTGCCAACACAAATAATATTCTTATTTATCTACACTTTATTGAGTGGTATGGCCTAAAATCATTGAACTTACACTAAACAATAAACATTCATAAAAGATGCATAAAACAATAATTAAAAATGATGAAAAAGTTATCTAGAAAAACAAATATAATCAAATGATAGTGTAGTTGTTTCTTTTCAATCAGAAGTGGAGTTGGCTTCTTTACTCAACCAATCATATCTTATTATTCATTTCCCACATACTCTCTCTCACACACATACACCTAAACACACACCAATTTCCAATTTTTATTTCTTCAAAATCCACCCCAAAATCCATAATTCTCAAAAAATAATTCCCAATTTCCCAAATTAACCATCTTTTTCAAAATTAAAAATTTGGGTATTTGTAATTTCACCATTTGATGCCCAAAAAACACAAATTCTCACATCTTTTTCCCAAAATTATCACAAATTAATCATCTTTTTCATTAACTTCATCATTTCATGCCCAAAAATCAGATTTTTTATAAAATCTTCACAAATTAATCATTTTTATAAAAATAAAAAACTTGGGTTTTCTTTATAATCATCATTTAACCAAACCCTTTAAATTAATCCACAATCTTTTTTCAAAAAAACCCAAATCTTTAAAATTCTTGAAATTTGATATTATGGGTAACAATAATTCCGGCAGGCGGCGCCACGGCAGCACCACCACCACGCGCCACCACAACAACCCCCACGCGCCACCCCCACCACCACCCAACCAGTACATATACACCACCACCACTGCCACCACACCATACCCATCACAATACCCAAACCCTAACCCTTACTACCACGGCGCGTACTACCCACCGCCGCCGCCACTTCCGGCGGTGCCGTTGCATGATCACCAACGGTGGGTCGGTGGTGGTGGTGGTGGTGGTGGGTATCCGTGTGTGCCGGTGATGCATGTGCCTACACCTTATGTTGACCATCAGAAAGCTGTGACTATAAAAAATGATGTGAATATAAAAAAGGAAAGTTTGAGAATTGAAGCTGATGAGGAAAATAGTGGCAAGTTTCTTGTTTCTTTTACTTTTGATTCTACTGTTGCTTGCAGGTATATCTATCATCTTTCTTTTTTATGTACGGCGTATGGGGGCAAATAATTATACTTGCGAAATCGTGATTCTGGTTCGACCCTTGATGCAAAACGCGTGTTTTTTGAAATACAAGCGTGTGTTTTTAAAATTAAATTATAGTGTTTGTTTTTGGAAAGTTGTCAAGTTTAGAATCAGGGGCGCAGCCAGAAAATTTTACTCGAGGGGTCACACTTTAATAATTTGTGGAAACTACGCTACAAATTGGTTCTTAAGGGGGGCAAATTACAAAAAAATCTAGATATTTTAGAAAATTTACACTATAATTTTTTTCGCTAGGGGGGCACGTGAACCTGGTGACCCCTCCTTGTCTCCGCCCATGTTTAGAATTGATCAAGAAAATACATAATTTAAGTTGTCAAGTTTTTGAAAAGTTGTCAGTTTAAGAGGTACTTGAGGGTAATTTAGGCAAACTACATTAATTTAAGTTTCAAGAAAAGAGATATACGCTTTTATAAAACAAACAACTACTGCTAACTGCTTAGGCATACTTTCTGGTTCTAACTCGTAATAATCTCATAGCGAGAGCCTTGTACGAGGGTGTGCAACCACAAAGGGCCTGAAAGCTCTAGGGCCTTAGAATGTATAAGTGGTTATATATTTGAGGAGGACCCAGAATTCACTTGGAACAGAAAATGTTAACGCAGTATGAATTTATGTTCTAAGTATTTGTTAAAACTGAAGCTAGATCATTAGAATAATAGAATACTATGTTATTTGTTTTAATAGATGGAATGATATATCATGGATTGACGTGTTTAGTTATCGCATAAGCTTTTGCAATGTACTAGAAAGGGCTTAATAAAAATTAAGCCAAACCAAATATACTTATAAGACCAAAAGTAAGCTGATTGTCTTGCTATATGGGTTTTGGCGTCTTTAATTATAGAGATTGTATCTTTGCTCATATTTGGTTTACGCTGAATGATCAAATTAGTAGATGTTGAGTTAAAGTTAGGCTGAGTGCTATTTAGATATCATACATCGCACTTGTTTCTTGTTGGATATACTTATCTTTATTTATATGTTGTTTATGTACAATAGCATTAGTTCTTCCAATCCATTTGAATAACCATCATAGGCAGAATAGTTTCTACTAAGGAGGTGTTTGGGATTGCTTATTTTTCAGTTGTTACTCGGGGTATATGCTTATTTGCTTAGATTACACTTATTAAAAAAACTTAAAAACAGGAAGGTTGAACCTGCTTATTTTTTAGCTCATAAGCATTTTAATGGAAGCAATCCTAGTAAGCAATCTCAGACACCCTCTAAGAGATGTTATATCTTTCAGAAAATCCTTATACAGTTCTTTGTATTTATATCATTAAGCCATCTTCGGTAGTTCTTTGCATACCATACTGTTTCCCTTAAATAGTTAGCTAATCACATCCGTTTCAGATTCTAGTTCTTATGGTATGTTCTTTTCTCATAGCATTACCCTATATTTCTTTGCAAAAGAGGGTGACGACTGTAACCTTACCACAATATACAAAGACTCAATGCCACCAATTACAGTAAACTTCCAAGAAGGTTTGGGCCAAAAATTCAAACAAACACCTGGAACGGGAATAGACCTCTCAATGTATGAAGAAGCAGAGTTATCAAAACTGAATGAAACGGGTATGTATCCACTAGCAGTGAAAGCAGAAGCAACCCCGAGCGTACAGGAAGCCGGCACTCAAGATCCAAGTGTCACTAATTCCCAGATAACTAATGTTGTGTTTGAAAAAGTCAAGGGTGAATATAAGGTCAGAGTAGTGAAACAAATATTGTGGGTGAATGGTATACGATATGAGTTGCAGGAGATTTACGGGATTGGGAATTCGGTTGATGGTGGAGAGTTTGATGGGAACGATCCCGGTAAAGAATGTGTTATATGTTTATCGGAACCTCGTGACACCACAGTCCTTCCTTGTCGTCACATGGTGAGTTTAGCAAAAATAATATTTTATTTCTGTAAAATTAAATATTTAGTGGACTAGTGGGGATTTACATGTGAGTTGGTCAGTCTTTATTTATCTTTTAAATAAAGGGCTAATGGTTGGGTTTGGTTTTCAGTGCTTGTGCAATGGGTGTGCTAAACTTTTGAGGTTCCAAACAAACAAATGCCCAATATGTAGGCAGCCGTTTGAGAGGCTTTTGGAGATTAAGGTGAACAATGGAGCCGAGGAATGACGTCGAAACTGCAGCATTGTTCCCATGGCTTCTGCCCCACCCACTCCCTCTTCTGAAAAGAACACCATACAGAAGAAAGAGAATGAAAGGGAAGCAAATCTGGGTACCCAGTAAAGCAATTTAACTTTTCTTTCTTCCATAATGTATGTATGATGATTGTCCGATATTGATGGTTCAGCTTGGTGCTTAATGGCACAAGGGTTTTATAGTGGTTGATTTGAAAACCTTGACTTGGGGCTTGGATGTGGATCATGCTCGTGATGCTAATGGTTAATCCAATTGGTCTTAACGAGTACGTGAACTCATGATCACACAGGGTTCTATGTAATATGTATGGTGTGTTTTGATACGGATTACCTTGTGTAAATTTAAGCGAGCGTATAACTGTATATATGTTTTCTCATTTGCATTAAGGGGCAACAGTTTTATCCAATTTTAACATCTGACTATTATGCGTCTCTCGTGTTGGGTCATTTTAGTTTGGTTTCATCTTTTACATAGTGTTAACTGGTGACTAGATCTCACCCAACATCTACTTGAGTACTCCAGGTTTACTTTTGTTTCACTTATTTTATTAAAAGTGCGCGGAAATTTAATTTTGGAACTAAAAATAATAAGTTTACTGTTAACTAGTTTTCCTTTGTTGAGCCAACGAGTATATTAACATACTCCACGGTTGGTAATGGGTGGGGCATCTTTACACTTAACAAACACAAGGTCCACGGTTCGATCCTTGGCACCCCATAGCCACAACTGCTAAGTGAGTCACGTATGCTCTCATATATGCATATCAATCAACCTTTGCAATTAAAGATGAAGTTTATAAAAATATACAAGTTAGACTAGGTGTGACGAGTTCATTATGCTAGTAGTAAGTTTCTAACTTGACACCTCTAACGTCAGGGTAGTTTATATGCTAGCAGTAAGTTTCTAACTTACTACATCAACCAAACAAAAAAATTGTTAAATATCAGGTAAGGTAAAGAACTACACTGAAATAATATGGAGTTTTAAATTATGAAGATGACGGTTGACATAAGATTTTTAGTTATATCCCTTTCATATTTACAAGGTAAAGTATCAACTCACTATTTAATGTCTTCTTAATATCCCATCAGCAAGAGGAACATCGCCTGTTGTTGGTTAGTCTATACTCTATATATCAGCTGCACAAAACACCTATATGCTTCACAAACTCATCATCACCAAAAAGCCAGGAAAATGAGCTCAAAATCATTGCCTGCTGAAGTTGGTTTTGAAAACTTCATTTACTAATATTTAGAGGTTTCTCAGAAACTGACTCTAGAGTTTTGGATGAACTTGGTCTTGCCCAGACCTTAATATGACCTTCTCGACATGCGGTCAGGATGGATTCATTTGTAAATATTAAACCAGAAAGTGGCTCATTCTCAACACGGTGAACCACCAATGGTGTGATCATTGGGACGTCCCGCATGCTTGGTGAAGGTTGTAAAATACCAACTGAAGAAGCAGCATTGTCCCAATGAGCCGATTGGTTTCCATTACTCAAAGTGGGGGACCCACCTGCAGCCCGACGCAATGGGACGACTATCTCGTTCATTTCAAGATCCCACAATAACAACCGTGTGTCCTGCATATAAAAGCCGTTAGTTAAAATGTGTTAACCATCTTATACATATTACTTCTAATAATAACACTTGTACCTGACCAACCGAACCAAATCGATATACAATATTTTCACCAGTGCCATCAGCATTTGGAGTTGACCAATGTGAGTCAAACGCAACTCCACTAACCCATGAGCTATGCCCTTCACCCCATGCAACAATTTTCCGCTCTTCCATACTCCAAACTTGAACCAAGTCATCTTCACCTCCCGTCAGTATATATTTTCCATCCACACTGTCAAGTATAACAAAATTCATTAATCATTAGTTAAGAAAATAAGAGGGTACATTAATTGCTTTTCTAAAAGATATTCACCTCCAAGAGCAACATAGTAAGGCACCATAATAGCTTTTGCCTCCCCATATAAGTTGTTCACTTTTAAAGTCAAATACTCGAAGATAACCTGCAATGAATCAGAAATATATAGACGTTTAGAAAAATAAGCAGCCAAAATCCACCAAAATAAGTAATAATTATCGTTGTATACCATCTCTTCCAACAGTCGCGATATATGCCCCGTCGTTTGAAAATGCAATGCTGTTTATTGAACCTTGACATATATGCCATCGAGCAATTGGATTCTGTACAATGAGGATATATTATGTATACATTTAAATAAAAATCATATAAATGCTTCATGACAAATTAATAGTTTATCCAGGGACGGACCCAGGATTTTTGAGAGGGTGTTGCACAAAATTTTTTTTATGACCGTGAGTACTAAAGTTGCCCGATAAAGAATTTATTAGGTAAAATTGGGTGTTGCACGAGCCCAAAAAAGGCCTGTTTTATAAAAAATTTACACTTCGTGACCTAACATTGGGTGTGGCCCGTGCCACACCCGGCTCCCATGTGGGTCCGTCCCTGAGTTTATCAGTACCTTACTGTTGCGCGAGTGTGAAACAGAAAATTCATTTTGCTCCTTGATTACATGGAATGAAGGATCACTTGAACCATCTTTGCTCTGGAAAATAACAAAATATTATTAAGGGTGTGGATGTATAAACATGTACATATTCTGATTTTATTTTAGTACTTGCCTTTTCATACACGTACATGTTTCCATCAGCATGTGCAACCACAAAGGTGCCATCACCATTAGGTACCCATGCAATACTAGTACACCGACTGCATATAGATATTACCAAATTATATTGAGTGTGTCAATGCGTGTATAATAAATGGAAAAGAAAAGAAGACCAAGTAATTAGCGATATGTAAAAGCTTTTAGACGTTTTGGTCTTGCCTGTTATTTACACAACCGTCTTTGTTATAATGATGGGCTCCAACAAGCTTTTTTCCAACATCGTGTAATTGCATTCTCAACGAGACTGAATAAACTACAATTCACAAAACACATGAAAATTAACAGATTTTAGAGAAACGAATGAGATAGAATACTACAGAGAAAAGTATACCATCTCCACAATTTAACCCAATGAGTAAATCATGTCCATCTTTGGCATCCGGATCAAAAGCATGGGATATGGGATTTGAAGTACTAAATTGTATAGACTTTATAGGATCCTGCAAAAAAACTTTAATGCTATCATATTCCAACTTCATTGAGGGGGTGTTTGGATTTGCAGATTGTAACAGATTATCTAAAGTAGCAAAAACCAGTTTTGGATGAACAGCATACCGGGTACAGCAGAACTGATTTCTAAGTATAAACCAAAATTACCTATTTAGCCCTTCTTTTGACCTAATTTAAGAGACCATTAATCACGAAACGTAACTCTTTTTTCGGAAAGATGTCCTTTTGGTAATTTTATCTATTAGTTCCTTAGATAATCAAATGTGCCCACATACTCGAACACCAAATTATCTGATTCTTATGATGCCAAGGAACAGAAGCACATCCATAACTATAATCGACAGCCCGTTATAAACAACGGCTTATCTAAATTTGAGTATTAAAGATTACATTATCACTTTTAAAATGCACATCCAAACACCCCTTAAAACTAATCCTATGTAAACACTAATATTGGAGGCACACATTGCAAGTTGAACCCACATACAGTACCTTATCCTGTGAATTCAAATCACTGATGAAAATAGAATCACCAACATTAAACACCAAATAAGTCCCCTTCTCATCATAATTCGATGTATTTGTATAACCATTAGCAGCATTTGAAATACCCGATAGCCCAATTTTAGTTGTCCCACTCGAAGCCTTGCTTCCACCATTACCACTAACAAAACCGAGCGTCCTGCTTGCATTCCCCCCTCCTAATAACTTTGCTGCTAATCTCACACCACTGCCAACTCCTAAACTTGAAGATGAGGATGATGGTGTCGGTTTATCCTTAAGACACGCCAAAGTCACCTGATGTACACATTACAAAAATTAACAATTTTCTTCCTTCCAAGTAAACTATAAACTTTATAACGTGCAAATGTAAAACCTAATGCCTCTGAACTACAAAACTCATACAAATTTTATGTATTATTTCACCAACATTTTTAAGTTAGACATTAATGATGTAACTATGATGTTTTTACCAACAATATTCTCATAAACTTTGAATCTAGAACTTGATAAATTTAGATAACTTGGAATCTATTTGCGATAAAACTAGTTGCATTAAAATGTAACTAACTTTCACTAAATTGTCATTGTATGTAGTTAACTAGTTTTTGACCTTCGTTTAATGTAACAAACTTTTATTCAATTCCCAATGGATCCAAGAGATATTCTATAGTAGGTAGGGTGTGTTTGGCGCGGATCATTTAGAAGCATTTAGGAGCGGTGAACATTGAGCGTTGTGATCTTTAATGCTCGATTGGCAAGCAACGAGTAGCATTATCTACATTTTCAGAATGCTGATTTTCCAACGCTCCATGAAGTAGTATTTAGGAGCATTGAGCATTTAAGAGTTGTTTTACACATTATGATTACATCTACAGCTACGTTACCAAACGTTTTTCTAGAAAAAAACTGCTACTCCTCATTGTTACTGTTACCGCTACTTTTGCCAAACACGCCCGTTGCCATTTACCTAGCATAACATTGTCACTTACATACACTGGTAGCGGAATAAAAGTTTGTTACATTAAACAAAGGTCAAAACTAGTTAACTACATACAATGATAATTTAGTGAAAGTTAGTTACATTTAGATGCAATGAACCCTAACTCATATTAACATAAATTCTAACTCAATATTAAATAAGTAACACGAAATAAGCAGCTCCTAACCCGCTTATGCTTCTCTGCTTTGATTGAAAAAAATGCTTTTCTACTTAGCAATCCCAAACACCCTCTTAGTAGTAGCTATTTTGTTTTATAAAAGTGTTTGATAATGTAGCCGTAATCAAATTTCAGTGAGTAAAATGTAAAATTAGCGTTAGAATTTTATGCTCGTTTAGCAACTTGTAGACAAACAAGCTTTTTATCAAAAACGCTAAGGGGGTGTGTGTTAAAGCTTATATGTGGGCTTATAAGCCTAAATTTTTTGGGTAAAGAGTTTATATCCGGTGAATAAATAAGCCTCCATTTTCCGGCTTTATTTTGAGGCTTGTGGGCTTATATAAGTTTATCATGAATGATAAACTTATATAAGCCCATAAGTCTCAAAATAAAGCCGGAAAATGGAGGCGTACGAAATATAAGCCGAAATCAAATAAGCTCATAAGCCCACATATAAGCTTATTAAACAAACACCCCCTAAATGTTAAAAGCTAAACGCTACTAAATGCTCCAAAATGCTCAGCGAAAACATGTTAAAAAAAACCAAATCTTTAAATTCTTGAATTCGAACCCTTGACCTCCTCTTTGGAAGGAGGGCATNAAAAAACACGCTACATGTTAAAAGCTAACCGCTACTAAAAATGCTCCAAAATGCTCAGCGAAAACATATACCAGTAGTTAACAGCCAATAAAAAGGAAATAAATAAAATTGGTAAGCTTTACCAATTAGAAAGAAGCCCAAGAAAATGAATAAAAAGTGAATTAACCTGAGTAACAGTCTTCCCAGGAGCATAATGAAGGAAACCCGTAGGATGTGATTTTTCCAGCTTAAGTTTATACCTGCCTTCAGGTGTTTTAAAATACGTTTTTAATAAACCCTGTTGTTGTTGAGGTTGTCCACTACCACCGGTGTTGTAGTTGTTATATGATGATGACATCATTGTGGATGTTAGTACTAAATAAAATTTAGTGGATTGTCATTGTGGGTTGTGTGTATAGTTTTTAGGGTTCATTTCATCATCCGTTTATGTGGTGAGTGATTGTGATGGGAGGTTAATGGAGTCGCTGTTGTTGATTATGGAAAAAGTGGGATTTTAATCAAAGGGAGATTGTGTTCAAAAAAATCAAAGGGAGATGATAATGATGGTAACATTTTTATACGTGTTTTGTGACATGGTCATTTCATTTTTTTTTTAATTATTTTTTATTTATTTATTTATTTTTTTTGTTAGATTTAGTCACATAATTTTTATTTACATGCTCTAGTCATTGAGGTTTCAAATAGTTACGGATTGAGTCTAAATTCATTATAAATGGTCACTGGGGTTTTCCAAAGTTACATAAATGGTTACCGAGCTTTGCCAAAATTGGATTAGATCTGTAACCATTTGAAACCTTAATGATTGGACTTGATGAAAAAAAANTTTGGAAAGATGTCCTTTTGGTAATTTTATCTATTAGTTCCTTAGATAATCAAATGTGCCCACATACTCGAACACCAAATTATCTGATTCTTATGATGCCAAGGAACAGAAGCACATCCATAACTATAATCGACAGCCCGTTATAAACAACGGCTTATCTAAATTTGAGTATTAAAGATCACATTATCACTTTTAAAATGCACATCCAAACACCCCTTAAAACTAATCCTATGTAAACACTAATATTGGAGGCACACATTGCAAGTTGAACCCACATACAGTACCTTATCCTGTGAATTCAAATCACTGATGAAAATAGAATCACCAACATTAAACACCAAATAAGTCCCCTTCTCATCATAATTCAATGTATTTGTATAACCATTAGCAGCATTTGAAATACCCGATAGCCCAATTTTAGTTGTCCCACTCGAAGCCTTGCTTCCACCATTACCACTAACAAAACCGAGGGTCCTGCTTGCATTCCCCCCTCCTAATAACTTTGCTGCTAATCTCACACCACTACCAACTCCTAAACTTGAAGATGAGGATGATGGTGTCGGTTTATCCTTAAGACACGCCAAAGTCACCTGATGTACACACTACAAAAATTAACAATTTTCTTCCTTCTAAGTAAACTACAAACTTTATAACGTGCAAATGTAAAACCTAATGCCTCTGAACTACAAAACTCATAAAAGTTTTATGTATTATTTCACCAACATTATTAAGTTAGACATTAATGATGTTTTTACCAATAATATTCTCATAAACTTTGAATCCAGAACAACTTGATAAATTTAGATAACTAAGAATCTATTTATGATAAAACTAGTTGCATTAAAATGTAACTAACTTTCACTAAATTGTCATTGTATGTGGTTAACTAGTTTTTGACCTTTGTTTAATGTAACAAACTTTTATTCAATTCCCAATGCATCCAAGAGATATTCTATAGTAGATAGGGTGTGTTTTGCGCGGAGCATTTAGAAGCATTTAGGAGCGGTGAGCGTTGAGCGTTGTGATCTTTAATGCTCGTTTGGCAAGCAACGAGTAGCTTTATCTAGTTTTTCGGAATGCTCATTTTCCAACGCTCCATGAATTAGCATTTAGGAGCTGTTTTACACACTGTGAATTGTGATTACACCTACAACTACATTACCAAACGTTGTTATAGAAAAAAACTGCTACTGCTCACCGTTACTGCTACTTTTGCCAAACACACCCATAAAATGGCATTGCCATTTACCTAGCATAACATTGTCACTAACATACATTGGTAATGGAATAAAAGTTTGTTACATTAAACAAAGGTCAAAAACTTAGTTAACTACATAGTCAGTTACATTTTGATGCAATGAACCCCTAACTAATTTTAATATAAATATTAAATCAAGTTCATTTATAAATTGTTTTAGGTTAAATACGAGTAAAAAGTCATTTTAACTCAATATTAAATAACTAACACGACTAAGCAGCTCTAATGAAAAAAGTGTTTTATGCTTAGCAATCCCAAACACCCTCTTAGTAGTAGCTATTTGTTTTATAAAAGTGTTAGGTAAGGTAGATCATAGATGTAATAAAAAATCAGTGTGTAAAATGAAGTAAAAATAGAGTTAAAACTTTTATGCTCATTTAACCGCTTGACTCTTGTAGCCAAACAAGCTTTTTATCAAAAAAGCTAAGGGGGTGTTTGTTAAAGCTTATATGTGGCTTATGAGCTTATATGCGTTTCAGCTTATATCTCATAAGCCTCAATTTTCCGGCTTATTTTGAGGCTTGTGGGCTTATATAAGTTTATTATATCATAATAAACTTATATAAGCCCATAAGTCTCAAAATAAAGCCGGAAAATTGAGGCTTATTAAATATAAGCCGAAATCAAATAAGCCCATATGCCCACATATAAGGGGGTGTTTGAATTAGCTTATTTAGCTGGCTTATGGGCTTATTTGATTTTGAAAAAGCCCATAAGCTCATTTTCTGGAGCTTATGATCATATCAACTTCACCTTATTGGCTTAAGCCAATAAGTTCAACTTGATTAGCTCTAAAGTAAATGAGCTTACGGGCTTTTTCAAAATCAAATAAGCCCATAAGCCGGCTAAATAAGCTAATCCAAACACCTCCTAAGTTTAAACAAACACCCCCTAAATGTTAAAAGGTAACACAAATAAATGCTCATAAGTCTGCCGGAAAATTGAGGATTATGAAATATAAGCGGAAACACAAATAAGCTCATAAGCCCACATAGAAGCTTAAACAAACACCCCCTAAACGTTAAAAGGTAACCGCTACAAAATGCTCCAAAATGCTCATCGCAAAGATATAAAATTATAACCTTTACTAATTAAAAAGAATCCCAAGAAAATGAATAAAAAGTGAATTAACCTGAGTAACAGTTTTGCCAGGAGCATAATGAAGGAAACCCGCAGGATGCGACTTTTCCAGCTTAAGTTTATACCTGCCTTCAGGTGTTTTAAAATATGTTTTTAATAAACCTTGTTGTGGTTGTGGTTGATGTTGTCCACTACCACCGGTGTTGTAGTTGTTATATGATGATGACATCATTGTGGATGTTACTAGTAAATAAAATTTAGTGGATTGTCATTGTGGGTTGTGTGTATAGTTTTTAGGGTTCATCATCCGTTTATGTGGTGAGTGATTGTGATGGGAGGTTAATGGAGTCGCTGTTGTTGATTATGGAAAAAGTGGGATTTTAATCAAAGGGAGATTGTGTTCAAAAAAATCAAAGGGAGATGATAATGATGGTTTGAATTTCGATTTTCAAATGGAAGATTGTTTAACCTTTTTATACGTGCTTTATGACATGGTCATTTCATTTTATTATTATTATTATTATTATTATTATTATTATGGGTTTTGCTAACCTCTGTCCAGCGGGCATGGGTTCATCTATTTATAAAAGGAATATTTTACTTCATTTAAGTGAAAATCATGTTCAAATATAGTAATTTACAAGGTCATTTAATGTGTATTTAATGCATTTTTTGGTTAATTAAGAAAGTTTGTGTTTATTAACTACATTTTAACCCCTGACCAGTGGGCATTGGTTAGCAAAATCCTATTATTATTATTATTATTATTCTTATTATTATTATTATTATTATTTTGTTAGATTTAGTCACATAATTTTTATTTACATGCTCTAGTCATTGAGGTTTCAAATAGTTACGGATTGAGTCTAAATTCATTATAAATGGTCACTGGGGTTTTCCAAAGTTACATAAATGGTTACCGAGCTTTGCCAAAATTGGATTAGATCTGTAACTATTTGAAACCTTAATGATTGGACTTGATGAAAAAAAAAGTTCAATGACAAATCTGCAAAAAAAGGCAAACTATAGTGACAATTTATGTAATTACCTCTTTATATTACTAGCATTTCTTTGCATTGACGAGTTTATATAAGTTTATTATATCGTATTTGCATTGACGAGCTGGGTTAGAGTTAGAGCTAGAGTTGTTGTTGTGTGACTAGAGCTTATTATATAACCTAGAAGCTGAATATTATATTTTTATAAAATTATTTGACAAATTAGTTGAAGCTTAAGTTTGTTAATGTAAAATTGCATAAAAACATATCAAATTAAATTCAGATATATTTTTAGCTTTTGCGTGAATCATTATATTTTGAAATGTATTTAAGCAATTTGACATATTATAAGGTTGTGTTTGTTTTTTAAAAAGAGGCTCTTAACAGCCTTTGAATCTGAACCGTTCAGATGCGGTCAGACATTTTGGTCGTTCAGACCGTTTGTTTTTTTGTTTTTTGTTTTTTTTTCCCGTCAGTTCAGACGCGGTCAGAGGCAGTAAGATCTTAATTGTCTAGACTTGAGAGGGGTGTCTTAATGCCTCTTGTTGACAGAAAAATAACAAAAAAAATAAAAATAAAAATAGTACTAGCAAACAAATGTGCAGTTCAAACATGAGTTTTTTTTTCCTGTTCAGATGCGGCCAGATTCAGACATTTACGCCTCAGATTCAGATTCAGATATGTGGTTCAGATTCAGATTCAGAGCCTCTTAAAAAACAAACACCACCTAAGCTTCCATAAGCCGTCTTAATAAGTTTGGGCTTATGGAGGCTTATGACTTATAAAAGTTTCTATAAACCTGTGTGCCAAACAAAGCATATTTTATAAGCTAACTTATTTTAAAACTTCAAGCCTCTGTAAGCTCATGTAAGCCTAGCGCCAAATACAACCTAGCTCTCTTTACTTCTTGAACCTTTACCCCGACGTATTCATATTTAGATGGAGAATATACTTTGTTAAATATTTTACATAAACTGAATCTAAGAAAACACAGTTTGACTAGTCGAGTAAGCCTACCATGAAGGCATATCCTTGAGATCTTCAGGTAATTCTCAATTAGCAATGAGCTAATTAGTGAAATTCTACAAATGATGACAAAATGTAGGGTCAAAAATGTGTCAACTCGTAAACCTTTAAGACATAAAAACCAACTTGTTTCTAAAAACATATATGTTTCTGTGAGGAAGTTGGCGGCCTTAGTGCACTTTGTTGGTGGTGAAGTAAAAAAGATGAAGTAACGTTAAGTTGACGGTGATGCTTTTGGTCACTACTACGCAGCTTAATAACAAGTGAACAATCGATAAAATAAAATATTCGAGCCAACAACGGGTTGGGCCAGCATGCTGATGTTATGTGGGCCTTGTCTTTGTAGTTGCTGGGCTAGATGTAGCTGATTTGCTAATTAGCAGAACACATCAACCATCTCAAATGACAATAAAGAAAATAAAAATGTGTTTTCTATATAGGATCTAAGTAACTTTCAAACTTATGTCACATAAACATTGTTATTAAAGATCAATATGTTCATCCCTAGATTCAGTATGCTCTTCTAAACAAACTTAACTTTAGAACATATCATTGTTTTCAAAGTTTAACATAACAAGAAAGTAACACTTTTTTTTGTTGCACATGCATTCTGACCAATATCATATTACATAAAAAAAAAATGTTAGCAAAAGTGTAGGTATACAAAACCATGATCCAACTTTTTTTGTCTTGGAAACATGAAGAATTGGATTCCATCAATCTATGCTTTACACTTCCAATAAGACAACTTCTATTCCCTTTATCCTTCAACCAATTCCACCTTTTGTTTGCCATTGCTTGCTAGATTCCATGATCACATATTCTAAATCACATATGAAGTAAAATATACTATCATACACATATTCATACATGCCTTTGCTTGGAAAGTAACCAACTAGGATACTTATTCCTGATTCAATGCATGTCTTTTTTTTTGGATTTAAGTTAGTGATCATATGAAACAAGCTGATATGTACCAACATAGTGGACATGCTTGCATAAAGGAAATCGCGTATAAATTAAATCTAATCGCCAAGTGAATCACTCTAAACATAATGTAGTAGAAGCAAAGTATGTATAAAATTAGAAAGATCAATATTTATTAACTTTGATGGTGAGTGTTTATAATCAACAAGAAGCTCAGAACAAATATACAGTTGCAAAAGAGCAGCAAGTAACCCACCAAGAATCTGCCCACCAAAAAAAAAAAAGCAAAAAAAATCCCCAAATTTCCAATGAACATCAATCACAAAATCAAACCTTCTTTCACAAGTTGCTCTAGAAACATTGCTAATTCCCCCATTGATGGTCTTTCACATGGATTCTCCCTAACCGCGACCTCTGCCATGTCAGCAAGTTTAAGCAATGGGACCACGACACGTGGTAGACTCACAAATCTATCAATAATCGCAGCCGCTTTACCTTGTTTTATCAAAGGCACGGCCCATTCAACAATACTTGAAGGCGTGCAGTCTCGATCATTAGCTTTCCTTCCACTAAGTATCTCTAACAACACGATCCCAAAGTTGTAAACATCGTCTCTCATGTCAAGTATCACATCACCGTCGTTTCTTAATAGTCCAAAATCAGATATTCTGGCACACCAATCTGCGTCTAGTAAAATATTGGAGCTCTTTATGTCCCGATGGGCTATTGGAGGGTTATTTTCTGTATGTAGAAATTCTAACCCCTTTGCAGCCTGCATCGCGATCCTTAACCTTAAAGGCCAATTTAGTGGCGAAAATCCACCATGTAGATGGTCATGAAGTGTACCGTGTGGCATTAGCTCGTATACCAACAATCTTTCCCCCATTTCTGCACAATATCCTAACAAATTCACCACATTGGAGTGTCTAACACTACAAAGAATCTCGAGCTCCATTTCAAATTCTCGACTATTTGTGTGGATAATAGTAGCAGCATTTGCACGTTTGACCGCCACATGACGCCCATCTGCCAACACAGCTTTGTAAACAAACCCGTAACTCCCACGACCCAACTCATTAAACTCTTTAAACCCGTTAGTTGCATCTTTAAGTTCAACGAGCCGGAACACTTGAGCTAGCCCGGGACACGGTGCAACCGATACTGCAGAAGGTACAACATCAGGTGCATCGGTATCTTTATCACCAATACGAGATGCAGATTGCTTCCTTTTTCCACCTTTTCTAGGAAAGAAACGAACGAAAAGAAAAATAAAAATCAGCAACAACAAGAACCCGGAAACTGATGACCCAACTATGATCATCAATCGACGCAGCTGATGCAACCGATGATCTTGATGGGTGTGAGACTTTAGCTTACATACATCATAACACGAGCTATTTTGACAAAGTGAGCAAGATGTGCACACTCTATCCGCGTTTTCAGTACACGGACTTGAAGGAAAGTAACCCTTCGAGCAATTGAACCCACAAGGGGAACAAATACTCAAATCTTTTCTAACACATAAACTTGTTAAATCAGGCTCGTGCAGTAAACTCGCGTTAAACGCAAATTGACCACTCCCACAAGATCCGGGACCACAGAGTCCCGGACTACATAACTGCAAAGGGGGATCAATATTTGACTTTGAAGTAGCATTATCAAACCAACAATCTAGCACCAAATCCTCTTCCCTAATCCCACACATAATCGAATCAGACGAAGCAATCGACAAAAACCCCGAATCTTTAGGAATCGAAGAAGAATTAACATTCCCCCAACACTCGACCCCATGATCATCTTTCCTTATCCCACAAAAATGCTGAAAACCAATAGCTAGTGACACAAATGGTCTCCCAACAGGAGGATCAAGATTCGAAGAGTTCACAAAACTTGAGTCACCCCAACACTTGATCTCTCCAGACATTTCCAAGATCCCACAAATCGAGCTTTTGCCCGATGCTAAAGTAAGAAAATGATCCGATAAATTCGGAACATTTAAAATATAAGCATTTGGTCCCCAACATTTGATGCCACCATCTTTTAAACTACCACAAGTGAACCCATCACCCGAAACAATCTTTTTAAACGAAATCGCGCTTATTTCTTGGCTATAATACCTATCACTTTGTTTCGAAGTAAAGCCATTAGTCCCTGATACCTCAAAAACATCCCAACAATCAACAAAACCATATTCGCTATCCGAATAATAGCTTCCTCGTATAGCACACACATGATCTTTACCAGAAGACACATGCGAGTACGATACAGAACCATAAACTTGTGGAATAAGATTACTAGGTGATCCATATGAATCCCAACAAAACGCGAACGATGTATTAACTAGTATACCACACATGAACCCATATCCACCGCTTAATGCAGCCATAGGAGGTACATTTATCGCGAAAACTGAAGAACTTGACGTCGAAGTTGTTGTATTCTTTCCCCAACATATAACTTCTTGTTTACCACTCGCATCTATCGCGCAAAAAAACTCGTTTTCTCCAAAGACAGCTGAGATTGGACCCATTGATCCAAACCCAAGTGTCGTATTAATCGAAAAGCTGAATATCGAGGCGATGATGACTAGCAAAAGAGTGGAAATGCTGGGAGACTTATTATGATTCTTCATGGGATTTTGGCTAAGAAAATAAGGTTCATGAATATGATGATGGGAGAAAGAACATGGGTGTTTGTTGCTTATTTTGTATGTGTAGTACAAGGTAAAATATGTTAAGAATAATAATAATATGTTGAGAAATGATTTAGAGGCCTAAAAATATGACTACTTTTGTGCCTAAATTGAGGTGTTGGTGTTTTATTGGTTTGTGAAAGTGTGGGCCCTTTTACTGTCACCAATAAGAAGATGCCACATAGATTAGGCATGCCAATTAGGCATACCAATTAGGCATGCCAATCAATGCTCTAATATGTTACAATGTGTGTGATGTGAGTGAGATGTAAAAATGGTGGCAAATGGCTACTTGGCATGTGCAAGGTTTTAAGGTCTATGTATTTTTTTGTTTTTTTTAATGATCATGTTTGTATGATTGACTATGGGAAGATTTTGAAGTTATTTGGCCAATAGCGACTCTTGAATAAAGTAATAGAACTTTTTGTGTCGTATTAGGGAGTACCATAACTCAAAATAATTTGGTGTGAATAAATAATTCACCATGATAAAATGAGTTGGAGGTGACAATGTTTGGATTTGATTTTGCTGTATAGAATTGTGAGAGTGTAAATAAAACCTGATCTTTTATCATCCAAGAAAGAGAATGAAATCCTTGTTCAAATAACTTTTGAATGGTTACTTGTTTCCTAGAAAAGGCAATTTTCGCTATTAATCAGTCATGTTTATTAGTTTGGGTATATTTTTATCGAGGATAATCATTTGAATCGGGCTTTTTTGTTCAAATTCTATGGCATTAGATGCTGGTGGCGGTTAGCGTTCTTTATAGTTATTATACGGTGCCAGTGGCCTCTTAGCTTTGTGGGATGGTTGGTACCACTCTATTAAAGCAGATGGTTGCTAAATCAGCAGGGATAAAATCATGACATAAATGACAAAACGATAAGGTGCATTTACGATAAACTAAACAAATTTACAAAAACAAATTTTTAAGGACGGAATGCATTTACAAAAAATTGAGTTTTTTTAAATAAAATTAACATTACACAACAAACATCTATCGATGTTTTGAGATCTAAAAGGACTCACCCATTCCTTCACTATAAATTAGCGTGGAGCATATGCTAAATATTTTGTGTACCAATTAAGTGTTATGTTATATAAAAATTTGCTTGTGCTGTTGTGCATTTGAGTTAACAAAATATGGTATTGTTATTTGTTTTATATATAACCTAAATGGTTTGTGTGAGAAACTTTCAAATTAATTCATTGTGAGTTCAAGTTCTGCTCAATACGTGTGAAATAGTTTATTATGAAAATATGTGTGATAATTATTTGTCATTAAAAAAAAAATGCAAGCTATATAATAAGTGAAAAGCACATTTCCTGTTTAGTATACTAAAAACATAGTGAGGATCTTAGTTCAGAATTCTATGTAATCAGGGAAGAACAATATCATGAAATGTCCAAACATATACTATAATCAGATAGACTTTTTTATGCTCACCTTGTAACCAAGCTAATTATAGTTAAACTTTAAAGATAAGGATAATAATGAGAAATGAAGAATATTCACAACCTCTGTCTTAACCCGTTGCGGACCTATGTGGTTTTCGGAGGTGTACAAGTACCCGATAGATTTTTGTCGTCTAATATAAACTTTCGTTAAAAATTCTGATTTCATCAAAATAAACTTGGTCCCAAATTTTTGTGTCATGCAAATACATGCCTGATGTCAAGAAATCTGGTTTTAAATTTATAAAGGGAAATACCTAGGATTAACTAACACTAACATGCAGTGTACCTTAGTTGCGTGTAGTCTATATTTAGTAATTCGAGTGTCGAACCCAAATTCGAGTGTCCCAAATTCTTGCTAGTTTGTTCTAATAAAATTATTGCTTTTTTTTTAAAAAAAAATTGAGTGTCGAACCCAAAAGGTGAGTAAATTTAGTTAATTAAAATGAAATGAAAATACCTAACTAATAAAGCAATTTAAAAGACCGGTGATGTTTTAGATCCGCACGATCAATTAATTCAAGATTAAGTAAATAAAAAAAAGGCAGGTGATGGAAACCAAAATTGAGTTTTATTCAATAAAAGACAAGAAATGTTAACTTTGTTAATTNGAGTAAATTTAGTTAATTAAAATGAAATGAAAATACCTAACTAATAAAGCAATTTAAAAGACCGGTGATGTTTTAGATCCGCACGATCAATTAATTCAAGATTAAGTAAATAAAAAAAAGGCAGGTGATGGAAACCAAAATTGAGTTTTATTCAATAAAAGACAAGAAATGTTAACTTTGTTAATTCCTTATTTCTTTTTTTTTTTTTTTGGTAAAGGGGAGTAATCCTGCACCCTGGTAAATATATTAACCAAAACGTTTAAGTACAATGGATATGGGTGAACTCCCATATCTCAACCCGTTACATAGGCATAAAGCTTACATAACAAGATACTTCCTATTTTCTAAACAAGAAAATAAACCACTACTCAAATGATAACATAGGATATAACGAAATAAAATTACTTCCTAAGACCTTGAAGCTTGGTGCCATACATGGCATTAAAGGCATCCAAATTCCCTGGAAGATCATAAACCTGATTCGCATAGTCATCGTAGTCATAGTCATCATAATCATCTTCAAACTCTTGGCCACCACCGAATAGATTAGCAGACTCATCAAATGGGTTGGCAACTACCTCATCTTCAGAATCAGAAACCACGATCTCTCCCACCTTAGAAAATGGGTTAACTCTCTTAGTAGAAGAGGCGAGCGGAGTACAAGAATCACTAGTTTTAGGAGCCACAACCGACTCCTTCCTTTCAAATCACTCACAAGGGGTTCTTGTGATGCAGTACCTGTCTTAGTAGACTTATCTTCATTAACTTCCATTGTACGACCAGAATCCACATCCTTGATGGTGTCATTAGAAGGAATACCAAAAGCATCCGTATCTTCCATATTAAGAGCATCAAACTGGTTAGATGTAGAAATCTTTGTTCCACTTGAACTAGCCACATCAAAAGCATTCTTCTTAGTGACTTCCACTTTCTTAGGTTCAGGAGGAGTCTTTTTGGGTTGATATTGAAACTGCTTACCCACAACAGGTTTAGTAAACCCTCCTTGACCTGGAATAGTAGGACCACCTTGCTTTCCCTTCTTCTTGTTATTGACCGTCTTGAAACCATCATTAACAGGCTTAGTAGGCTGAGTAGGAGGTACAACAACTTTAGGACATTCAATCAGAGTATGACCAAAAATCTTACATTTATCACAACGAGGTGGTTTCCACTCGTATTCAACCCGTATCTTCTCAATAGTCGAACCCGACCCATCAAGTAAAGGTATCTCAACAGTAAGGTTGTCCCTAAGCACCTCATCCAACTTCACTTCAATCATGCATCTAGCAAAACTACTACGGCCCCACGATTCCTTGCACATTTGGCTAGTAAAAGCATCTAACCTTTTGGGCGTGCCTATCAATGTGGCAAGAAGACTAAGGCCATCATCAGAAAATATAGCAAGAGGAACATCATGGAATTTAACCCACACCGGGATGTTGGTCAAATCTTCTTTAAGTAAGTTGGTGTTCAATGTCCATGGTTTAAGAATAATAGGTACATTTCTAATCAACCAAGGACCGTTTTCAAGAACATCATCAACACCTTTCTTCGAATTGAACTTAAAGAAAAAGAACCCCTTTGCATTCATCATTACCTTCTGTATACCAAACTTAGCCCACGCACTGCGTACATAGTAATCGACAACAGGAAAAGCAAGTCGTTGGCCAAGGAAGTACCCATACAGAGTATTCTCAAACCTAGTGTTCACCTCTTCAATTACTTTCATAGGTACAGAAAGATCCACACCGTTTGATTTCTTGCTACACTCCAGCTTACGAAAGTTAGACATGTATTTCTTAGGTTCACTAGAAGTAACACCAGCATACGATGTAGAAGGTTGTTTGAAAGCATCCACACCAACCTTCTCAATACCAACAGCCCCATGTGCATTCGTATCATCCTTATCAGAACTATGAGACTTGTTAGAAGCCCCATGTGGACCATTCGAATCATTAACTAAAGGATCAAGTGAAACCGGCTTCACTTGATTATTCTTGTCCATAATCGTAGATAAATCAATATCTCCATCATCAACACTCCACTCACTAATAATAGAACCAGACGATGCAAGTATAGGCTGAGTAGAACTAGGATTAACATCCTTAGGCTTCTTATGTTTCCTCATAGTCACTTTCGACAAATCAACAGTAGCATTCAATGCATCAATATTCACATTAGCATCAACATTAACACTCGGCACATTAGAATCCTTCTTCGTATTAAAAAACCCTTTACTCATCTCTCTAAACCCACTTACACATAAACCACAAAATCTTTAACAAGGGAGAAAACCCTAACGGAAAACAATCAGGGTTTAACACGAATTACCAAGAACACCTAACCGTCGCCCATCATGTTGATCGCATAAACTAAATCAATGAATTTGTTATATAGCGATAAAAACATGCACGTTTATGTAGAATGATTAAAAAATTGGGATAATTATTTCAAAACGTACAATACTTGTCAAAAAAATCACTTTTGAGTATCGTACTTTTGTTTTTCATTATTGTGGTACTAAACTTTCATTTTTGGCCTCTTTTACGCACTTTCGGACATTTTTATGACATTTTCGCCCCTGGATTTCCAAAATTTTGAGGGGCAAAAACGTCCAAAAATGCGTAAAAGAGGCCAAAAATGAAAGTTTAGTACCACAATAATGAAAAACAAAAGTACGATACTAAAGTGATTTTTTTGACAAGTATGGTACGTTTTAAAAGAATTTCCCCTAAAAAATTCAGCACCAATCCAAGATACGACTCAAATATAAACGCAACTATCGTAAATAAATTTAAACGCAACTACCAAACAAAAAGGAGTATGCTATAGTTGACTAAACCACAAAAACATTAATTAATGTGTAAAATCAGCCTAGAACAAATCCTTAATGCATGGGAGTGGATCGAATAAAATTTAAATACGATAAAGGTTTTTAAGTTTTCGTAAATCGCCAAAGTCGCCAGACAGGAGAGTATTGGTTCTTCTAATGACATGATTCAATTATGCAATGTCTAACTGTAATCCTATTGTTGCTATAATCCTATTGTTGCTCTTTTATCGTATAAGTCCAATTTTGTTCATTGCTACTTTTGCCTATGATCTCTAATTAGATAATACTATTATCCTAGATATCACCTAACTAGATTTTAGTCATTAAATGCGCCAACTAAACTATATGACTTTTTAGTGATGATTTCTTAACACATAACTTCTAATGAACTATCGTTCATAATTGTTATCTTACACTTTTTAGCCTATTAGTCTTATTTACGCTAGGTTAGCTTTAATAACTCTAGCCACGAAGAGGAATTTATTGTTCATTTGTGAATCTAGTGATTAATCTTCACCTTTAAACCTAATGATTAATTACTACTAACTAAACAAGATTAATAAACTAAACAAGATTAATAAGCAACAAAACGCAAAGATCAAATAACAAGCAAATAAGTTATCCAATAAAATCAACAATTAAGCGTTTAAATCATGTCAATCAAATTATAAGTTCATAATAAGGCTAAAACATGAGTGTTTAGCCAAGAATCATCTTTGTCAAACCAAAAGTAAATAAAATTCGATAAGTAAACAAAGATATAGTAGTTTGATAATCAAGCCGAATAAACTAATGAGTGTGTTGGATGATGTGTTGGGTTTGTATTTATAGGTTTAGGCTAGGCTCGTCGGTTCTACGGCGTAGAGGAAAACTTAGCTCCACGTATGTATAGCTCTCATTTAGACTTTTCCCATCCGTCTTCAACTTTCTACGACGTAATGGGAATAATCCCTCTACGACATAGAGCTCTCATCAAGGATTTTCTTGAGTTCTTCATTCCTCTACGCCGTAAAGACAAGGATGTCCTTACATTGTAGATGTCTCAAATGAGATTTTCTTCTTAAGGTTCTTCTCTACGGCGTATATGCAAAGATCTCCCTACAACGTAGAAGGCTCGAATCCAGTTTTCTTCATTAAGCTCCAATCTTGGTTCTTTTCTGTGTCTTTTCGTTTCATTGCTTCATTTTGTACTATAATGCAAATAATAAGTACATCAATACCAAATACCATTAAAACACTATAAGACAAAGCAATAAACATGGGATTANACGAAAATATGTGCCGAAGATTACATATTAGTTTTATATTAAAATATAGGGATGTTACAATTTTGAGAATAAATACAAAATCTAAACTTTATAAATAACTACTAACGTGTTATAAAAAGTTTAAATATAATGTTACAATCTTGAGAATAAATACAAAATATAAACTTTATAAATAAATACTAATATGTCATAAAAAGTTTAAATATAAAATTTACCGATCAACTAATGCCATATTTAAAAAAGTCTAATAACGAAAAAAATTACTGCACATTACACTATGACCAATTAGATAGAGCCCGTGTGCAACGCACGGGTCTGAATTACTCGTGATAACTAAAAGATGATATTATTTGATGTTATCAATGTCTTATTTAATTAGTCCACTAATATATCAAAAGAAGCATATGTCTTCTTAACTTGTTTGATAGTTTTAATGAAATCATACATTGTAGTTGATTTTTACTTGCTTTAATATCGTAAAAAAATATTTTGCACCCGATGACTTATAATCTTGGGTCCACTCCTGATTTTAACGTATATTGGATCTTATATCGGATCATGTGATGATTTTACATGAAAAACACCTACGGGTTAATCTGGTCTTTATAATTTGAGGTAGGGATTGTCTAACAAGTGCCAACTAAGCATCGTTTAAGGTGCAATAATTCATCCCGAGTTTTCTTTTCAAATTGAAAATTGCATGTAATACACATTAATTGATCTTATAAATTGAAAGGTGCAATAGTTCTGATTTAGTAGTTAATAAACTTAAAGTTTCCTTATATAGTCATCTAAATTAGTGCCTTGAGGGTTAGACAAACTCTTTGAGATAACATAAATGTTATGTAGTGTTATACTGTATCATTTTAATGCATGAAAGTGACAAAAATGTTTGTAATCTAGCATCAATTTCGTAATTAATAAACTTAAAGTTTCCTTATATATCTATTTCTGTTAGATGGTCAAAGCCTGCACTCACACGTAACACGAGATATAGTGCGAGACTGCGAGTAACTAATTTCGTGCATGATATACCAGATTTATTTTATGCAATATTTTGAATTTCTAACACATTTTGTACGAGAATTTGTTTTTCTTTTATAACCAAACAATTACATTACATTTTATGCATAACACTTGTAAGCAGCATTTTGATGTGCGGTCAAAGCTTAAAAGTCAACATATCAAATTTACATGTAGCATGTGCCCCGTTGCGATGGATGTTATACCAAAATAAACAAATAAATAAATAACAATGTTATGAAATATACATGTCAATTACGTTTATTTTGACTATACGTGTTTAACATATTCAAATTAGGTTTTCTCATATCAAGTTCACTCATTTTCCATAAGTTTTTAACTATTTATGTCGACTTCCTTAGCGGTGCCATTTCTTGTCTTTGGGCCTCAAAAGTTTGTCTTTTGCCATCAAATGTTCGGTTTTTCCCTTTTGAGATAAAGTTTGTCATGTCTACATCAATGCATTGTAACATGTCACGATATACTGTCATTTTACCTATATATATTACGTGAAGAATTGTTTGCATAAAAACCAATCCCGTATTTGGTGCATGCGAGTAAATACTTTTAACTATTGTCAAAGAAAATTAACGTACATGATGGTACATATCGTAATGATTGACAGAAATTAAGAGATTAAATTATGTAGGATATGTGGTGTATGGAAGGTACCATATTTATTCAACGAAGTACCAAGTAGCAATTAATTAGACCATTGATGCCAGTAGGAAAATCATCACTAAATCTTTTTCTAAGCAGTATCTTGTTATAGTGACGGTCGGTTGCGTCGTAACAAAAGAACTTAACTACATGTGTTTTACCTTGCAATATGGTGCCCACATGGTTCTTGTCTTGCCTTCGTATTACTTTATTTAGTTTAAGTTTTACAGGATCTAGTCAAATTGGTATACAATTGCTTATCACATACATATTCTTTTACGAATGAAATATTGAAATGTTATGAAAAACTATAACTATAGAAAATATGTTTTGGTTGCAAATCAATCTAACAAAACTGTTGCAAAGATTCGTCTATTTTTTTTCTTTGAACGAAAGTGGCAAAGATCCATATCAGCACAATATGAGTGTACCGACTCATGTAGCTTAAAAATTAGACATGAATAACATCGTAGCTAAGTTAACAGAGGCCCGATGCTAAAGTTTATGTGATAACTAAAGATGATGCTCTAAGATATATTATACCAACCGTTGAAACAAAAATCATAAAATCTCAATGATTTGGTCTCAAATTTAACAAATATTTACAATATAAAACTACATGATGTTAATAATTTTTCTTGAAAGTAAATATTGAGGCCAAGTATATTATGGGATGAATATTTTAAAGCCTTTAAAGATTTAATACACTTCACACGCCCTTACATACGACTCTGGACATGAATCACATGAATATTTAGACTCATGTGGCTTATAATTAACACTGCCGAGATCTATAGGAAATATGCAATATCCGTAGGAATAAAAGGGTTGGTCCTATCCGCTTTTAGAGTGATCGCAGACTTAAGTAGGGTACGACGCCTGATTTAACATAAGTACCCAAGATATTGTTAGACACTTAGACTTATATAATGAAATCATTCTTATGAAGTTATAAAATAATATGGCACTTTAGCAAGTGGTTTAGTGAAACTTTTTAGTAAACAAAGATAATTCCACATTTATCTAATTTAATTTAAGTAACAAAATGTCAAAATTTTCAAACTACAATAATTCAATGCAACGTAAAAAATGATATTAAGCTTACGGATACATGACATTTTGATATTTAAATTGAAAATAATAGGATGAGTGTTTGTCTTTTCATGTTTTAACCAAACTACTCTCCTATAGTTGATTGACTTGATTCACCAACTGATTAGCTAGTCGTGTGGGTTTGATTTTCTTCCCATGTACTTAATACATGTGGACGATTAGGGTTGTCGGCATACCATATATAAACAATAACAATTGAGTAAATAGTAGTCATGTTGTTTTCAGTGTCTTTTTCTGGACTTGAGGTAAGAATAACATAATTTTTGCGATAATGACAGTTGTTGATATTTAAGATTTAATAAAATGTAAGAGGGTAAAAGTTCAATATTTCACAAGACAAACATTTTAGTACTTATAGTTACAATCATTTGTTTCGATCTTGTAATTGGTTATATTCGATCTCAAAATTTGTCATTTCTGATATCAAATACTTTTATGTGTGATTATTTAGTCTTTGAGTTTGTCTAACCAATGCTGTTGGGACATTAGTTTAAACAGAGGCGTATATGAGGGTGTGCGAGGTGTGCTGTCGCACAGGGCCTCCAAATCTCAGGGGCCTCAAATTTTCTATACAATCTATATATATACACATCAATATAGGTGTATGTAAAAAAATATATATTTTAAAATTTTAGTTGTATAAATAGAATGATAATTAATTTTAGAACAAAAGGGCCTATTTTATGTTCTTGGCAATATGGGCTATTTAGTAGTCTTTTATATCAAAATGCCCATATAACAAATGTTAAATCTTTATCATATTTATTTACCAAAAAATTTACTCCCTCCGTCTCAAAATTATTGTCAGGAGACAAAAAACACAAAATTTAATAAAAATGGGGCCACTACAAATTTTAACCACATAAATAGAATATTCCCTCATAAAATTCCCTTTTTATTACTAAAAATAGAAAGTGGACATTTTTTTTGAGACATCCAAAAAAGGAAATATGGACAATAATATTGAGACGGAGGGAGTACAAGGAAATTGTAATGTCACCCATATCAGTTACCTTCCCTTTGCCTCTTTCTTTTGCATTATATCCGGTGGCGGTTCACGTTCATCGGTCATCACAGAAGTAAAAA
>LBNU01031131.1:10036-25538 GCA_014162995.1 Artemisia annua | reverse complement strand
AAAAAAGAAAAGATTTTTTTTTTGGAAAAAGAAAAAAAAAAGGAAATGTTGGTTCCAATTCCCAAAATTCCAGGTTCAAAAAAAAAGAAAAAAAAAAAGAAAGAAAAAAGATTAGAAAAAAAAAAAATCTAAACCAAATTTTAAGTTTGGATTTTTGAATTTTGAGGGGGACTATGCTTTTGAAAAAAAAGATGTATTTTTTTTTTTTTGATGAAAAAAAGTTAATTTTTAATTCCCAAAAAGAACCTTTAACAAAGCAATTTTGTTTAATTTCAAAAAAAAAAGAAAAAAAGTTTTTGGAAAAACAAAAATTAAACTCAAAAAAAAAAAAGAAAAAAAAAAAAAAAACCTTCTCCCCTCAAAAAAACCTTACTCAAAGGGAAAAAAAAAAAAAAACTTTTGATTTTTTTTCCTTAAAAAAAAGGACAAAAAAAAAGGAAAAAAAGGTGGGAATATGGTTTTTAGGAAAAAAACAAAAGAAGAAAAAAAAAAAAGAAAAGAAGGAAAAAGAAAAAGGGAAAAAAAAAAAACATTTTTCCCAAAAAAAACTTTTTTTTAGGCCAAACAAAAAAAAAATTAAAAAAAGGGGCTTAAATTTTTTTCCAAAAAAAAAAAGAAAAAAAAAGCTTAAAAAAGGTTGAAAAAAAAAAAAAAAGAAAAAAAAAAGCTTTTTTGGCTTAAAAAAAAAAAAAAAAGTTTTAACAAAAAGGGCAGGGAAAAAAATTGAAAATTTTTGCTGAAAAGCTTTTGAAAAAAAAAAAAGAAAAAAGAAAAAGAGATTTTTGTTGTTCAAAAAAAACCAAAAAAAAAAGGAGAACCAAAAATTGGACAAAAAAAAAAAAAAAAAAAAAAAAACTTTCAAAAAAAAAGAAAAAAAAAAAAGGAAAAAATTTTTTTTTAATTTATGAGTTAAATTTTTGGAAAGGTTTCGAAAGGGATTTTTTTTTTAAAACAAAAAAAAAAAAAGGTTTACAGGGAAAAAAAAAAAAAAGTTATTTTTTAAAAAAAAAAAAAAGTATCAAAAGAAAATTTGAAAAAAAAAAGGGAAAAATTTTTTTAAATTTATTAATTTTTTTTTGCTTTTTGTCACAGGGAAAAAGAAAAAAAAGCTTTATTGGGTAAGACAAGTTTGGATGGTCATTATTGGTTATGGATACTGAAGAAAGAAAATAGATGATGGAAGCTAGTAATAAAATGAAAAGAATAACAACTAAATCAAAGTCATTAAAGAAGTCTAAATCTAAAGTGGAATTAAGAGCAAACACAATTTATGAACTGAGGAATTATCTAAGAGTTGTTGACTTTGAGCTTCCTAAGTCAGAAGAAGATGCTGCTTCAAAGGCTAAGATATCAGATTTTGAAGTGATAGAATCTGAAAAAGATGGAGATTATTTTGTTTTCCATAGAGAAGATAACAGCTTTAGAGCATTCAATTTGTTGTTGAATGTATTGCATCTTATTGACAGAGAAGACTTGTTTCATCTACACCAACAAATTCAAGCTTATTTTGAACAAATTCCACTCAAAGGAATTGGTGTATTGTTACTAGGAGATCTCACAACACTGTGGGAAACAGAGGAGACAAGCACAGATGATATTTGGAAAAATCAAGAAGTATGGGAAATTCAAAGTTGGAAATTCTTTGAAAAGACTGGTGTGCATGTCTTAGAGTTGGAAGATGGTACTATGATCTATATGTTAGCTGAAAGAAGATATCCTCTTACAAGAGATTTGATGATGAGGATGCTGGATCATGGTATGGAAGTAGAGCAAGAGGATAAAACTGCTCTAATGGTGATTAATTTGTTCATTAATTGGACAATATTAAAAGATGATGATGCATAATTACTGGTATGGTTTTAATTATTTAAATCTTTTGAATAAACAAGTACTTTATTCAAAGTACTGCTGATCAAACAGTACTTTTACAAAGTACTGTTTGCAGCATAAAACCAGTAAAGTCTTTTGAAATACTAATTTTTATCTTGTGCAAAATACTTTTTGAAGCACAAATGTTTACAGCAACAGATTGTTTTTGGAGATATACATGGTGTTAGTACTTGTGCTACACAACAAATGGTATTCAACTCACCATGTTTAACAAACAAGAATGAGTTTGACTCATCATGAGGGTACGACTCTGATGTGATAATCAAATCCGTTTTTAGTTGACAATTTACTAAAAATTGTATGGTTTATAATTCACCATATCTGTGATAAGTGAAGAGTTAACTAGCCCACAAGAAAATGGCTTGTGGTAAAGGTTGTGGAAAATCCATTTATATGGTAATTAGTTCACCATGGTAGTAATTGTACTAAAACAACTAGCTAGTCCAAAAGCAAACGCCTATTGGTAAAGACTATTCAAATCCGTTGATAGCTGATGATTTGCTAAAAATCATATGGTTATCAATGTACCATGGTTTACTAAACCTAAACATTGGCTACTCCAGAGTTAATGGCTTTCGTAAAGAGACATCAAAATCCATTAATTTTAAATGATTCACCTCTCACAGGAGTTAACACACCTGGAAGTGATGAGATTAGTATGAAACTTAACAGATTTGATGTATCTTATGTTGCTGAGTAGCTGAGAAGAACTAAAGTTGCTGTAAAGACAAAGAATTGTTGCTGATAAAGATTGCAGATACTAACTACACATTGATGATAACAAAACAACAACGAGTAAGACTTTAAAAGATACAACCTTTCCTTGAAGATAAAGATGATTGTTTTTCAAAGATTACACAGAAACTTGAAGTCAAGCAAGTAGAATTCAAGTTAGGGGAGGATTGTTGGGGTATAATGTCAAAGTACTGGATGTCAAAGTACTGCTGGAAGATACAGGTCAAAGTACTGCTCGTTGATAAAAGTCAAAGTACTGCAAGGGTTAAAGACTGAACACATTAAGGAATATTATGTAAATTCTAGAATATTCTAAGTTAGAGTTAGTTTACTTGTAGTTCAAGTATTGTAAACCGACAAGGGTTTCCTTGTGCCTATAAAAGGATTCCTATGTTGGCATTAGAGATATACGTTTTTAGAGAAAAACTACAAGTTCGATATTAGAGTTGTTAGGGTTGTTTGTGAGTCTGTGTATGGAAACAAATTCAAAGAGTTAATAGAATCGTTGAAGTTTACTATTATTCTTAAGCTTTGTTAAAGTAGATTTTTATATCCGAGCTTCAACAGAAACTATCACAAGAAACCAAGGTGCTTCGATCAAAACATTAGAGCAATAAATCGATCAGATGGGCAAGGTTCTTCAAGAAAGGGGAATTCGAGGTCTACCTAGCTCAACTGAAACTAATCCAAGAGATCATGTCAAAGCCATAACCACTACCGAAGAAGTCATACCTAACTTACCTTTTCCTGAAAGATTGAAGAATGGTAATGTCTTAAAACCCCAATATTTCTTTAACTCTTCAATCATTGTTAGGAGACTACTCAAGGAAAAATCAAAGATTGAAGAGGAGATCAAGGCTGCAATGAAAGAAGAGAGCTCTGCAACTGATCTACACGCCTTGCCTCATAAAGAAAAAGAACCAGGAAGTTTGATGGATCTAAACACACACCTTGTGTTAGAGTGATACTTTGAGTTATACTAACAAGTACGTGGAATATACTTAGTAGTACTTAGAAGATGGATTATATGAGGTATTATAAGTGAGAACAGTTGTATAAGATGAACACAAAGCTTCAATATTATTAATAATAATATGAGTGATCTTGCTTATCACTAGGGTTACACCTTGAAGCTTTCTAGAATAATTCGTACCTTGAACTTTAACCTAGGACCTCCTTTTATAGCAGAAAGAGTCCTTTACAAGATAAGTATAATTCTATCTAAATAGAATATACACAAGATCTATTCTATACTTATCTATACACGAATACATAACAGTTATCTCATTAGCAGTGGTATAGTATGTACTAGCAGTGGTAATGTGTTTCCACTGCTAGTGCATTCTTCAGCAGTGGTTACCTCCATACTTAGCCGTGGTAACTGTTAGTATAATTCCCAACAATCCTCCCCTAAACTTATGATTTCTCTGCAAATCAATAAGTTTCTTCAACCATCAGCATCTGTAAGGATTTGGGGAATTCTTCCAAACACTTCACTTTCTTTTTAAGGCCTGAATAGCTCTTGAACACTGATCTTGTATCCTATGAATCAAAGCTTTAACCTTCTCAGTGTCTTCATGAAATCTTATCCTTGTTGACAACATCACAGTGAGAGTTCCAGCTCTGAGTGGATATTCCTTCTCAACAAACATGAATGCATCCACTCCAGCTTTTTTAGAAACATGATGAACCTCACATGAATCATAATATGTCCATGTAGTATTGAGACTTGAAGCTTCAAACTTCCAGTACCTATCATTAGAATCAGGTTCATAAAGCCTCCTTAGATCAACCCATAGCTGCATTTCCTTTACATCTTTCAGATTATCTGCTTTGAATCTTTCTTGAACCTAACTCCATAGTGTATCAAGATCACTTCTATCACAAGCTTTAATCATATATTCAAACTGAATGAAGGATGAAGTTTCACCACCCAATCTTGTAATCTTCCAGGTTGAAGCAAAATTGCTAGCAGTGTAAACTTCCCAATAAACAATAGGATGTCTGACTTGCAGTGGATCTGGATAAAAGTCTTTTTCTTCTATCACTATCATGGCAGTCAGCTGATCTTCTATAAGCTTCTCAGATTGGAATTCTTGTTCTCTAGCAAACCTTGTCTTTTTGAGAGTCTGAGGTTCACTGATTGTAGCTTTTCTCTTGAGATTAGGATATCTTCTTTCTTCCCCTTCAGATACCTTCAATCTGATTATGTGACATTCCTTTAAACTGAGACATTTTCAATCCACCAACATGACAGCAATATGACTTCATCATTGAAATAACATGTGCCTTGGTTGGTTGTCTTGGTTTCTTTTGACCTTTTTTGACTGTGCCTATTGCATCTTGAAGTGNGTGGTAATGTGTTTCCACTGCTAGTGCATTCTTCAGCAGTGGTTACCTCCATACTTAGCCGTGGTAACTGTTAGTATAATTCCCAACAATCCTCCCCTAAACTTATGATTTCTCTGCAAATCAATAAGTTTCTTCAACCATCAGCATCTGTAAGGATTTGGGGAATTCTTCCAAACACTTCACTTTCTTTTTAAGGCCTGAATAGCTCTTGAACACTGATCTTGTATCCTATGAATCAAAGCTCTAACCTTCTCAGTATCTTCATGAACTCTTATCCTTGTTGACAACATCACAGTAAGAGTTCCAGCTCTGAGTGGATATTCCTTCTCAACAAACATGAATGCATCCACTCCAGCTTTTTTAGAAACATGATGAACCTCACATGAATCATAATATGTCCATGTAGTATTGAGACTTGAAGCTTCAAACTTCCAGTACCTATCATTAGAATCAGGTTCATAAAGCCTCCTTAGATCAACCCATAGCTGCATTTCCTTTACGTCTTTCAGATTATCTGCTTTGAATCTTTCTTGAACCTAACTCCATAGTGTATCAAGATCACTTCTATCATAAGCTTTAATCAGATCTTCAAACTGAATGAAGGATGAAGTTTCACCACCCAATCTTGTAATCTTCCAGGTTGAAGCAAAATTGCTAGCAGTGTAAACTTCCCAATAAAAAATAGGATGTCTGACTTGCAGTGGATCTGGATAAAAGTCTTTTTCTTCTATCACTATCATGGCAGTCAGCTGATCTTCTGTAAGCTTCTCAGATTGGAATTCTTGTTCTCTAGCAAACCTTGTCTTTTTGAGAGTCTGAGGTTCACTGATTGTAGCTTTTCTCTTGAGATTAGGATATCTTCTTTCTTCCTCTTCAGATACCTTCAATCTGATTATGTGACATTCCTTTAAACTGAGACATTTTCCATCCACCAACATGACAGCAATATGACTTCATCATTGAAATAACATGTGCCTTGGTTGGTTGTCTTGGTTTCTTTTGACCTTTTTTGACTGTGCCTATTGAATCTTGAAGTTCTTGTTGATTCTTCATTTGTATAAAATCAGATAGTTGTGCTGATCTTTGTTCTTCAGTTAAAGTTTTATTTGCAATTAGATCAATTGCTTTCTTCTTGACCACTGGATCATTAGCAATCTGAATTTCTTGTTCAGTTGGCACATAGGTGATTTCTGGAGTTTTCTCTCTGAGAACTGTAGGTGAAACAGTGGAAATTGGATCTACTTCCATTGGAGCAGTGGTTTCCAATCTATCCAACCTTTTAGCCTCCATGAAACTTGCAATGTCTAATTCATCCTACCTTTTCTTGTTTGCAATTTCATCTTCTCTCATCTTTCTTGCAACTTCAGCATCATGATCAATTTGAGCTTGCTCTCTTTTTGAAAGCTTCCTTGGTTGCTCTTCACTAGGCATAACTACTTTTCCTTTCTCCTTTCTTTTTCTTTCAATTTCTTCCTCTGCAGTGGGAACCATTTGCTCTGCAGTGGAAATATTAGTAGCGGAAGATGCTTGCTCTGCAGTGGAAACAGCTTGCTGTGGTTGACTTGTAGCTGTATCCAGAATAGTTTCAGGTATAATGTGAAAACCTGAATCCACAAGCTCAGTTGTTTGAATCCTTTCCTCTGTATGCTGTCTTGTGTATCAACTTCCTCAGTACCTTTGCTATCTCCAATTGGTTCATCAAATCCCAAATCTGCAATGCCAAAGTCAAAATCAGCATCATCTTCATCTTCAAAATCAATTCTCCTCCCCTTTGTCTCAGCATCATTTTTCCTCCCCTGTTTGGGAGAATTTCCCAAATCTTTACTAAAGTCTTCTGAGTCATCATCATGAGGTGAGGATGGGGATGAGATCACAATCTTTGCAGTTCTTTTCTTCTGTTTCAACCCCTGCACTTCTTCCTTTAAGATTTGAATCTCTGCTTGCAGACTTTTAAGTTCTTTGGCATGTGTCTCCTTTGTCTGTGCCAAATCCTTCTCCAAAGATTCAACCTGTTTTGACAACTTGGTACAAAGTTCCATCAATTCCATTGGTTGCCCACTGCCCTCAACACTTCCAAATGTGTGACCTGTTGGGAGAGGTGAATCATTGGGCATTGGTTCAGTCTCCACCCTAGCTGGACTAGGTTGAAGCCTGGAACCACCACTGCTTGTTCCTAGGCCAAATAGGTCAGGAACATGCTGTGTTGTAACGGGAGGAGTTGGTTATTTTTGCCTACTCTCATATGTGTGAGTAACTAGGGGTATAGTTGATAGGTGGAACTGTAATTATGGGAGTGTTATGGGGTACAACTAGGATTGATGCACCTTTACCCTGTACCTGTGCAATCTTAGCAAGCATTTGAGGAAAAAGAGGTTTAAATTCCCCATTCCAACCATCTAAAGCCTTATCCATATTTTGAAAAACTTTTGGCTTAAGACAGTGGATTTTGTAAACTCTTTTGTGGGGTTGCAATGGAAACTCATTTAGCACTGCTTGAACAAACCTTGGATACATCAAAAATTTATAAGGACCCTTTACATTCCCTTGCATACTTGTAAAAATATATTTTGACCAATTGAAAGTCCTATCTGTGGCTAAAGAAACCAAAAGGTAAGCCATTGTTGAACTGAATTGTTCATAAGAAGTTTTCTTAGGACTTATGCAATGCAAAAGAGTATGTATAAAAAATCTTCAATGGGGACAAAAACAACTCTTTTTAAAAGTAACCTTTTTGTCAGTTATATCATACCCCATTGTTGTGAGATGTTGATGAATTTCTGGAATGGGCAATGTGATGAGACCATTGAGATCATCCAATTGGAGAATTCTTCTCAAGGATGACTCAGTAATATCAATAGTTACCCCATCCACTGTGGCTCTAAGAGCATTGATCGAAGCAGGATAAGCGGTGAAGCTTTTAACCACGAGGATCGTTGTCCCAACGAGGGTGAATGGACCTTGTCACTCGAGTCGTGAGTTATGTGAGATGAATTGGTTTAAAATNAAACTACAAAATATATATAAAAAAAGTAAAGAATAAAATGTTTTTGGAGTTTTATATTTTAATTGAAGAAAGAAAATTTAAACGTAAATTTTATAAAAGATTAACGTAATAAAACTTAAGGCGACAAGTAAATAAGATAAGCTAAATAAAACTAAAGATTTAAAGAAATTTTGACGGAGTAACGTTAAGGAAATAACTAAGTAAAACCCCACTCAAAAGAATGATGGGGAGAATAAAAGCCAAGCTCGGCTAAGATGACTACAACGACACGACACAAAAAGAACTAAGACTCGAAAACTAAAATTGAAACTTACACTAAGACTCCATACTCGCAATAACTAGGATTCAAAAGAAAAACCAAACTCGCAAACTCTAAAAACCATACTCGCAGAAAATAAAAACCAAACTCGCAAGACCTTTGAAAACTACCATACTCGCTAATCCCTAATTAGCATACTCGCAAGATTTGAGAATGTACCCATACTCGCAAAATAGAAAATGATACTCGCAAAAAGATGGTATGATACTCGCAAGAATTAGGCTGCCAAGTTCATACTCGCAACTCCTTTATTGCTTACTCGCAAATATCACAATCCCATACTCGCAAAACTTTGATCCTTACTCGCAATAGAAAATATTGATACTCGCTAAGAACAAGAAAATAGAACTATACTCGCAAATACCTAGCTTGATACTCGCAAAAACACATTTTGGACACTGGACAATTTTTGTACGTGATTCTAATGATTAAATCTAATAAAAACCAAATAAAACTTAATAAGGAACAAGATTTAGACACTAAATAAGCTACCAAATAAGCCAACGAGCTCAAATAAGCCTAAACCATTATCATAAGGCACGAAAACAAATTCTCATGCAAAGGTGGTAAAGGACTTATAGAAGCTTTTGTAAGAATGATAAGAAACAAAATAAGCTTGAAAGATTAGAAGAAGTAATAAGATTAAAAGACCAAAATAAACTATGAAAGATTTAAGACACCAAAATAAGCTTGCATTAAATAAAATTACACTAAGACATGGAAATAAGCTAACTTCTAAAAACTAAAAAACTAACTCCTCTAAAATGAAGACTAAGGGGGTATTTAAGGGAACCATGGTGGCTTCCTTGTTTACAACTGGACACTTAGCCCCTTGATCTTCTAAATTTAGTGAATACTAAGCATAAACTAGAGATACAACGCTTTTAAACTTTCTAAAATGTAACTTAAGTCCTTGTAACTTTGAGGTGATGTGTAGACGAGCTTTCCAAAGATCATCAAAAGCATAAAAGTGATCACTTGCTCGGATTTAGAAAGTTTAACTTCATAATCATCTTGGAGCTTTGATTTAGCGTCTCTTTTACTTTCTTGAGCCTTTGAGAAATAATTTGTCTTCACGGGCTTTTCATAAGTAGATTTCATCTTTCGATTGACTTTAGAACTCTTTTCCACATCTCGTGCTCGTTTTAGGCTTTTAGGTTGATTTTCATGTTGTTTTTGCAATATCCTCACCTGCACAGTCATAAACACAAAAACACGATATCTTTGGCTTTGAGCGTTAGTTTTTGGTCTAAAATAGTCTAATAATGGTGAATAAAAGGTATGTGAATAAGCACATATCAAAATCCCCCAGACTAAGGTATTGCGTGTCCCCACGCAATGTAATCACATCACGCCTTAAGGATAAATAATTTCAAAACCTCTCTTTACTAATTTTGAAAAGTAGCAAAACGTTCAAGAGAAATTCGAAATCATTTATTCCCTAAAACGCCCCGAGTTTTCCATTTTTCGACTATGTACATCATATATTACACTACTTTAGCATATGACGGTGTGAATGACTTTCATTATCTTTTGATAACGATTAAGGGTCATAGAGCAAGAACACGATTCGTAGAAAAGTGACCGATTGGATAAAATTCATCGTCCCTGATTTTTCACAAGTCCCAAACCAAGTGCAAAAACGAGATCACCGCTTACTTAGACGCTAGATACCAATACCACTCATGGAAGTTACTTGTGTGTGGTCACCTCCCGCTCCCAAATCTTAGTGCATCTAGAATTTTTTAATTGATTTGAGAAATGAATTGCTTCATGTTTTCTTGTTTCAATATGAGTTAGTCCGATACAGATACCAAATTCAAACGCTAAGTAGTTATCGATCTTCCCTTAAGAAGGTTTGCAAGAGAAATGTGGTCCACATCAAGGATATTGGATACATACAAAGACTTTGGAATACATCAAAAATAGACATAAGTTGGCGAGTACATTTCACGTGCACCTCATGCGTCCGATCTAGGATCGTAACATGCACCTCACGCGCGACCAACTTTAGTCTTAACACTAGAACTCTTGATCCATAAATCTTCAACATACATCCTTATTTTTTCTTTTTCTTTTTCTTTTCTCATTTTTTTTTTCTTTTTCTTTTTCTTTTCTTTTCACTTTTTTCTTTACCTAGCTTGATACTCGCAAAAACACATTTTGGACACTGGACAATTTTTGTACGTGATTCTAATGATTAATTCTAATAAAAACCAAATAAAACTTAATAAGGAAAAAGATTTAGACACTAAATAAGCTACCAAATAAACCAACGAGCTCAAATAAGCCTAAACCATTATCATAAGGCACGAAAACAAATTCTCATGCAAAGGTGGTAAAGGACTTATAGAAGCTTTTGTAAGAATGATAAGAAACAAAATAAGCTTGAAAGATTAGAAGAAGTAATAAGATTAAAAGACCAAATTAAACTATGAAAGATTTAAGACACCAAAATAAGCTTGCATTAAATAAAATTACACTAAGACATGGAAATAAGCTAACTTCTAAAAACTAAAAAAACTAACTCTCTAAAATGAAGCTAGGAGGTGGTATTTAAGGGAGCAATGGATGCTTCCTTGTTTTCAACTTGAACACTTAGCCCCCTAAACATCCATATTTCGTGAATACTAAGTGTAAACTAGAGATACAACGCTTTTAAACTATCTAAAAATGCGACTTGAGTCCTTGTAACTTTGAGGTGATGTGTTGACGAGCTTTCCAAAGATCTTCAAAAGCATAAAAGTGATCACTTGCTCGGATTTAGAAAGTTTAACTTCATAATCATATTTGAGCTTTGATTAAGCGTCTCTTTTATTTTCTTGAGCCTTTGAGAAATAATTTGTCTTCACGGGCTTTTCACAAGTAGATTTCATCTTTTACTTCACTTTTAAACTCTTTTCCACATCTCGTGCTCGTTTTAGGCTTTTAGGTTGCTTTTCATGTTGTTTTTGCAATATCCTTACCTGCACAGTCATAAATACAAAAACACGATATCTTTGGATTTGAACGTTAGTTTTTGGTCTAAATAGTCTAATAATGGTGAATAAAAGGTATGTGAATAAGCACATACCAAAATCCCCCATACTAAGGTATTGCGTGTCCTCACGCAATGTAATCACATCACGCCTTAAGGGTAAATAATTTCAAAACCTCTCTTTACTAACTTTGAAAAGTAGCAAAACGTTCAAGAGAAATTCGAAATCATTTATTCCCTAAAACGCCCCGGTTTTCCATTTTCGACTATGTACATCATATATTACACTACTTTAGTTCATGACGGTGTCCTTGACTTTCATTATCTTTTGATAACGATTAAGGGTCATAGAGCAAGAACACGATTCATAGAAAAGTGACCGATTGGATAAAATTCATCGTCCCTGATTTTTCACAAGTCCCAAACTAAGTGCAAAAACGAGATCACCGCCTATTTAGACGTTAGATACCAATACCACTCATGGAAGTTACTTGTGTGTGGTCACCTCCCGCTCCCAAATCTTAGTGCATCTAGAATTTTTTAATTGATTTGAGAAAGGAATTGCTTCATGTTTTCTCGTTTCAATATGATTTAGTCCGATAAAGATACCAAATTCAAACGCTAAGTAGTTATCGATCTTCCCTTAAGAAGGTTTGCAAGAGAAATATGGTCCACATCAAGGATATTGGATACATACAAAGACTTTGGAATGCATCAAAAATAGACATAAGTTGGCGAGTACATTTCACGTGCACCTCATACGTCCGATCTAGGATCGTAACATGCACCTCACGCGCGACCAACTTTAGTCTTAACACTAGAACTCTTGATCCATAAATCTTCAACATACATCCTTATTCTTTCTTTTCTTTTTCTTTTCTCAATTTTTTTTCTTTTTCTTTTTTTTTTCACTTTTTTCTTTCTTTTTCTTGCCTTAGTAACTTCTCAACTCCGAACCTTCACGGTTTCAATCCAAGACCTACCGCCAACTGCTAGGGTTGGAATCTAGGATCCAAGGTCCGATCTCAATCCGAAGTCTTAAAGCACCTTAGCTCATACATAACAACGGGCTTTTGGGTAGCTCCGAAACCACATGCGTACTACGCTTATTCAACGATATACAATACAACTCAACTGACGTGTATCCATGATGTGTACCCAATTTCCCAAGCAAAGATTCTCTTAAGAAGATAAAGAACTACTCATCGGCTAAACCTAACATCTTTAATTAGCACACAAGATATGGGGTGAAACAAGCTGATGGGAACGAAAGGCCACAAGTACCTTCGATGAGCTTTAAAGAGAACCACTACTCCACGTATGGTAACTAACTTCTAAATAAACACTATCATATCTCATTCTCCGCATTTTGAAAATCTCAAATAATGAGATCCGCGGATACTTAGCCGATAATTTTAAGCCATGCATATATAAAGTAAAGTACGGGAGCCGACAAAAGAGTAGCTCCTTGTGTACAAAACTAGCAAAAGCTTTTATGATCATCTTTGGTTAAGGGAACATGCTAGGGCTCAACACGCCCGGATCAAGTCAAAATTTTTATTCCCACTCTTACCTAGTAGGAAAGTCAAACTCGGTGTCAAAACTTTTATTCTATTTTTGTATTTTTATATTTTTCTCATTTTTTTGTGCTTTTTGCTTTGAAAATTTTCAAAATTTTTCAATTTTTTGGATTTTTGAGGAAAACGGGGTTGCGTAAGTAAACGACAAAGATGAAAGTGCTAGGTCAATCAAATCGAAGATTCACCCCCCCAGACTAAAGATAAACATTGTCCTCAATGTTTTCAAGGTAAGGGTAATCCTAACAATAAATCTAAGGCCGTTTATTAAGTATGCCAAAGATACCATTAGTCGATAAGATTTGGATATAGGATTTCCAAGCAAGCAGCAAGACATGGGACTCGAGTGGAGATGAGACGATCCACGAGCACGAGAGTCATCATGAATTGGAGAAATCCTGCACAAACACAAACAACCAAGCAAACACAAGATTGGAAGAGGTCGCCCTCCTCGCGTTACTTATTAGAAACTAGAAAACATAGATGGATAAGCATGGGGTGCCTCCCACGAAGCGCTTTGTTTTTGATCATCGAGTCACTTAGCTTGACTCTATCCCCGAATTTAGTTGTCCTTGGGGAAAGTTTGGAGATCCGGGATCACCAAAGGTAGATCCCCTCCAAAGTAGTGTTTCAAACGATGACCGTTTACCTTAAAATGTTCCCCATTTTGGTTAAAAAGTTCAACAGTACCATAAGGAAAAACTTGGGCAACGGTAAACGGTCCAGACCAACGGGACTTTAGCTTTCCAGAAAATATTTTTAACCTTGAGTTAAAAAGCAAAACTTGATCACCGACATTAAAAACACGATTTTTGATTTTTGAATCATGAATCCGTTTTGTTTTCTCCTTATAAATCAAAGAATTTTCATAAGCTTGATCTCGGAGTTCATTCAACTCATTCAACTGGATTTTTCGGTGATCACCCGCGGTTTTTAAATCATAATTCACATGTTTTAAAGCCCAGTAGGCGCGATGCTCTAGCTCAATCGGAAGATGACATGCCTTTCCGTACACGAGCTTGTAAGGGGTACAACCAATTGGTGTTTTATAAGCTGTGCGGAAGGCCCAGAGTGCATCATCTAACTTGTCCGACCAAGAAGAACGATTCTCACCCACGGTTCTTTCCAAAATTCTTTTTAGACCACGATTCGACACCTCGACTTGACCACTAGTTTGAGGATGATAAGCGGTACTAAGTCGATGGGTAACACCATATTTTGACATAACTTTTGAAAATCGGTCATTACAAAAATGAGTTCCACGGTCACTGATAATAGCTCGAGGTGTACCGAATCTGGCAAACAAACTTTTCAAAAATTTTACAACCACTCGGGCGTCGTTAGTTGGAAAAGCTTTTGCTTCAACCCATTTAGAAAGATAATCGACTGCCACGAGGATGTATTTGTTTTTGTTTGAAGATGGAAATGGTCCCATGAAATCGATTCCCCAAACGTCAAAGATTTCACAAACTTGGATGGAGTTTTGAGGCATCTCATCCCGCTGTGAAATTTTTCCTTGTCGTTGGCACGCGTCACAAGACTTCACCAGGTCCTGTGCATCGCGGTAGATCGAAGGCCAGAAGAAACCGGAGTCAAAAACTTTTTTAGCAGTAAAATTGGCACCATGATGTCCCCCTGTGGGTCCATTGTGGCATGCCATCAAAATAGCTTCGGCCTCTTTACCATGGACACATCTCCGAATGATTTGGTCCGCACAAATTTTGAACAAATAAGGGTCTTCCCAAAAATAATGTTTCACATCTTTGAAAAATTTCTTTTTGGCCTGGGTCGACATTCCTTTTCTTATAAAATTCCCCGCATGGTAGTTTGCAAAATCGGCAAACCATGGGGTACTAGAATCACCAAGTGACACGCTCCCAAGGGCTTCGAGAGGAAATGAGTCATCAATATCCTTTTTCTCGAGCACGCCTTGGTGAGGATTTTCAAGACGGGACAAATGGTCAGCAGCTAGATTCTCCGATCCTTTTTTATCTCTAATTTCAACTTTAAATTCTTGTAAAAGGAGAACCCAGCGCATAAGTCTTGCTTTGGCATCAGGCTTGGTCATTAAGTATTCGAGGGCTGAATGGTCTGTATACACTATGCATTTCTTTAAAAGAAGATATGGTCGAAATTTTTCAAAAGCATAAATGACTGCCAACATCTCTTTTTCAGTTGTGGTGTAATGAAACTGAGCATTGTTCATGGTTTTGCTTGCATAGTGTATAGGCCGAAAATATTTGTCCTTTCGTTGCCCCAGGACTGCCCCAATTGCATAATCACTAGCATCACACATTAATTCAAAGGGCAAATCCCAATCGGGGGCAACTAAAATAGGAGCCTCCGTCAACTTCTTTTTAAGGGTATTAAAAGCATCAATGCATTCATTGGTGAAGATGAACGGGGCATCTTTTTCTAACAGGTGAGTCAATGGTCGGGCTATTTTGGAAAAGTCTTGTATGAAACGTCTATAAAAGCCAGCATGACCGAGGAAACTTCGAATTCCCTTGACGGTCGTGGGATGAGGTAATTTTGCGATAACATCGACTTTGGCTCTGTCCACCTCAATCCCGGCTTTTGAGATTTTATGGCCGAGGACTATACCCTCTTTAACCATAAAGTGACACTTCTCCCAATTCAGAACTAGG
>LBNU01031128.1:9555-27746 GCA_014162995.1 Artemisia annua | reverse complement strand
TTCTTAAGCCTAACATTGATGAAACATTCATCCAAACAAAGTAATAACACACCAATCAACCAATAATTAATATTTAGGTTTCATTAGATCTAAGCAAACACAAGAAAAATCTAGCCTAGCGTGTTAATTGAAAGACAAGCATAAGATATAATTAACCAACACATAGACATATTGATTAATTTAAGTGAGGACTTATCTTTAATTGAACATGAAGGATTCAAGGGTGAAAAACCCTTGAAAATACAGCCAGATTCGTCTTTAGGGTTTTTCCCAAACTTGTACCAAAAGTTCCACACTAATGAATGAAAAATAGAAAAGTATATATAGATTTTACATTCTGACGGCGTCATGCTATGGGTTCTGACGCCGTCAGCTCGCCGTCATTGTGGTTCTCGGATGGCCTAGATTTACTTCTGACGCCGTCACTTGTAAATGTGCTCTGGGCTGTCACTCTTTAGCATTACACCTGACGGCCTACTATCTCTAACACCTGACGCCGTCAGGTGTAAACATCTTGTTTTCTTCATAGGGCGTCTAGTGTAATCTGATTTCACTCCTTTGTCTATGTTGGCTGACGGCGTCACCTTATGACTCTAACGCCGTCAGGTAGGTTTTCCAGCTTCTTTTGAGACTTTGTCGTTTTCTTCACTTTTATGCTCCAAAAACATCCAAATTAGCATGTTTTCCAGAATTCCTCTCAAAAGTACCTAAAATGACAAAAGGAACGATTTAGGGCAATATTTGATCACATTTACTCGAATTAGGGCTTAAATGACCCCTTAAAACGGGTACACTTTTCGTCTCATCATCTTCTTTCATCCCAAAATCTCTCCCATCTATGATTCTTCAGGAGAGTTTTTGCGGTTCACAAGGTGGTAATTGGACTTAAATATTCACAAATACTTGACGCTCAATGTAATGACTACAGCTCTTTAAATAGAATACGGGTCATTAATTGAGGGGGAGAGTATTTGCTCAAAATTTTTGCACCTTTCAAAACTTTATGCACCATCAGCAGCGTTCGATAATCAGTTCGTTTCAAAGTCAGTACATTTTAAATCTGATCACATTTTTCAACCAAATTTTCTTAAACTTATTTAAATCAATTGGGATCACAAAACCTCAAATGATTTGAAATTTTTGATAGGGGGAGAGAATGTGATTTAAATATGAAATCTCATAATAAAATGTGATGTTTTTGGACTTTTACAATATATGCTCTCCCATATGTGCTAAACTCTTTGATATACCAATGCACATATTGAGGGGGAGCAAGTGGCTAAGTCGTGAACAAAGGGATGGCATCTCATGTGAGCGTGGCTCAAAATTGACTCAACGAATTGATGAAACATTAAATGTCATGAATCGAAAGGGCTAGTCCTGGCCGGGTAATAATTTCAAGCTGGTCTAACTAGTGATGTAAGCGTGTCTCGAAGAGGACTGGTCAAAGTAGAAAGTACCGTTTCGAGAAGCTCTTCTTAGATGTATACTTTGACGGGTCTAACTTCCTTATTAAGGAATGTTAACAACTTCAATTTAGTTATTAGGACTAGTTATCACCTAAAAACTGATAATGGATCCCTTTAACTAGGCAACGTAAACGTGTCCCTCGGGTATATGTCTATTAAGAGGGGATCAATTCAAAAAGTGCAACTCACCCCGACATTTGCAAATTTCTATCAAAAACCTATGAGCACATGTTAAGGGGGAGCACTTGAAAATCACAAAACTCTCAAAGTCTTAGCAAAATGTATTTCTTAAATCACAAACACTTTGAGAGAATTTTCAATGATTTGGTCAATGGCAACATAGGATAGTCATGAAGTTATAAGGTGGCTAAGGTTAGGAAAACCGTCCTATGATCCACAGAGCCGGAGGGATCTACCCAAGGACAATACCGAATAGATAGTATTAGAAAGTCCTTAGGTATGATTATGAAATAAAAAGAGATAAATGAGAAAAGGGAAAGAAAGGGTTGAAGAATTAAAAAGAAATGAAATGAGAAAGGGTGAAAAGAAAAAGCCCTCCCATTTATTCAACCTTAGGGCAGAAATCGGGTTCAATTCATATGCTACCGGTTATTGCTAACGCGACATCGATATTGAAGAAAAGACGGCATGGACCCAGTGACACACTGCACTAAACCTTCTAACCACTCAAGTTCTCTTAAAAGAGCTTGTTTCATTCTCACGGGGAACCCTGCATAATCTATCGACCGCTCATTGCGAGCCATGTTAATATTGAAACAGGAGACACCGCTCCAGTCTCCGACGACCAAATTATGCACTTATTGAGTCTGGAGCCACGAGATGCATCAAAAGATCTCATAGGAATATGTGCTAATTCTACACTGGTGGTTCAACATTAAGGACACCAGCTGTAATATTATGAGTCCTACGCAGATCTTAGCAATCTGCCAAGAACACTTATGAGGGAAAATACGTATGTAATTCCCAGTGATTAAGTGGAAATTCTTGCCAGGGTCAACATCAAACTGCCCTGAAAGCAGGTCACTTCGGTAATTCCTTGTGGGTTACGCTTAGTGATTGCGGTGGTTTCAAATGGTCTACAGTCGTGGAGTGACCTCCAGCGACTCACCTAATCGTTGATCTACTTAGTGAGATCTTGTAAGCTCTTTCAGGGGCATCCGATTTAGGAACGACCTTGGTAAGGATTAGGGAAAGTCTTCACACTATGCTGTTGACAATCTCGAAGTCCAAACCTGTAAGTACAGGATGATTTGTTGCTAACTGTTTGCTTGCAGGAACTTCTAACGGTTGCAGTTGATTGCTGAAAAGATGCAGATCCATCACCTCATGCTCACACTTCAACATCATTTTCAAAGAAATCATGATCGGTAAATGGGCCTCAACTTTGCTTCCTCAACTCTGATGCAAAAAGATCGTGATCCTGAAAAGTGTGAGCATGCCAACACAACAGTGTCCACATCACATGGAGATGTTACTACTCAACGATGACTTGAAGATACTCATTTGGATGATGTACTCAAAGAAATGCCAAAGATCATCAAACACATTGAACAAGTCTTGAAGAGTCCACTGCAGAAAGCACAAAGTATACGACTATGAAGAATCAGAGACTACGAGCTACAGAAGATATCGTCAGAGATTAGAATGCTAAGACTCAATGTATAATTTCCGGGGTGACCTCCCTTAGGGGGAGATTGTTAGGAATTCAATTATTCATATTAAAGACTCGGTCACCCCACATATGGTTTAGCATGATGTAGCTCGTAGTATTTATCGTTAGTTAGTAGTAATTTAGATTAAGTAACATCATGGAAGACGGACGGGTCTTTACCCACTGTATACCCGATCCACAGCCCGAGAGATGGGCATTTTGTAATAAGTATAAATACCCCTCTCCACAAGTGGAGAGGGTTGGACCTTTCATTCTTATTAATCTAACATATCACTTTCTCTCTCTAAAGGTTCCACTTCTCTCTACTTTCTCTCTCTAGAATTCTTATCATTCGATCCATAATCACAATAACCATATGTGTTTAATATTATGAGTATCCTACAGTACATTCTCTCATAAATATTCTGGCAGATTGCTAAGATTTGCGAAGGACTCGATAATTTACAACTGGCATCCTTAATGTTGAAACACCAGTGTAGAAATGTTAAGTGTTCCTAAGAGATCTTTTGATGAATCTCGGGGCTCTAGACTCGATAAGTGCACATTTAGTCGTCGGAGACCGGGAAGGCGTCTTCTGTTTCAATATCAACATAGCTCGTAATGAGCGGTCAATAGATTATGCAGGGTTTCCCGTGAGAATGAAACAAGCTCTTTTGAGAGAACTTGAGTGGCTTAGAAGGTTAGGTGCATTGCATCACTGGGTCCATGATGTCTTTGTCTTTAATACCGGTGTCGCCTTAGCAACAACCAGTAGCATATGAGTTGAACCTGGTGTCTGTCCTAAGGTTGAACATATGAAGGGCTATTTCTTTTCACCCTTTACTTTACTTTTCTTTTTAATTCTTCAACCCCTTCTTTCTCCTTTCATTCTTTTCTCTTTTTTTTTCATATCATACCTAAGGACTTCTATTTCTAAACTATTGGAGTTGTCTCTGGGTAGATCCATCCGGCTCTGGCGGATCATAGGACGGTGTTCCTAACCTTGGTCACCTTATAACACCATAACTATCCTATTGTTGCCATAAACCATTTGTTTGAAAATCTTTCAAAGTGTTTTATGATAATAAAACATATTTTGTTAACACTTTGAGAGTTTTGCTTTTTCAGAAATACTCCCCCTTCACATGTGCTCGGAAATGTTTAAGGTAAATTTGCACATGTTGAGTAGAGTTGGCACTTTTTGAATTGATCGACTTTAAGTGAACAAGACCACTTTGAGACATGTTTATATCACTAGTTAGACTAGCTTGAAATTATTACCCGGCCTGGTCAAGTTCACAGAAAGTTTCTCGAAACGGTACACTCTAGTCAGACAAGTCCTTTTCGAGACACGTTTACATCAGTTAGACTGGACTGATAACGAGAGCACATATATACATCAAATACAATATCTGGTCTGCTAGCGGTTAGATACATGAGTGACCCAATAATACGTCGGTATTTGGTAGGGTCAACTGGTTTTCCATGTAAATCCGCATCTAGCTTAGTTGTGTTGGACATTGGGGTATTATAAGTATCACAACTGGTCATGCCATATTTCTTAATTATCTCTAGATCATATTTGGACTGACTAAGAAAAATTCCACGGGGTGATTGATGAACTTGTAGTCCTAAAAAGAATATAAGTTCACCCAACATTGACATTTCATTGTTTCAGTAATCTTGCAAAAGTGTTTGAGTACTTTTTATGTGTAGAAGCAAAAATAATGTCATCAACGTATATTTGCACAATTAAAACGTCATCCCCGTGTTTTTGGATAAACAAAGTCGGATCAATTAAAACTTTAGTAAAATTATTAGCAAGCCAGAAAGCAGTGAGTTTATCGTACCACGCTCTTGGGGCGTGTTTGAGACCATAAAGAGCTTTCTTAAGTCTGTAGACATGGTTAGGATGCTCTATGTCAACGAATCCCTCTGGCTTACTAACATATACCACCTTACGTAACTGACCATTCAGAAATGCCGTTTTTACATCCATTTGATAAACAACCATATTCTTGTGAGCAGCATAAGCCAGAAATATGCAAACAACTTCAAGTCTAGCCACTGGTGCAAAAGATTCCTCAAAATCAATTCCTTCTTCCTGAAAATAAACTTTAGCTACCAGTCGGGATTTGATACGAATCACTGTGCCTTCTGCGTTGAACTTGTTTTTCCAAATCCATTTCAGCCCAATGACATAAACTCCATCTGGTCGCTCAACTAATTCCCATACTTCAAGTCGTTTGAATTGGTCAAGTTCCTCTTGCATTGATTCAATCCAGTTATCGTAGGTGAGTGCTTCTTTAATGTTTTTGGGTTCATCTTGACAAACTGTGAGTGCATAAATGCAGTGTTCAGCATCGGTGTGAAGTTTTTGTCTTGTCATTACTGAAGCTGAAGGATTTCCAATGATGTTTACTAAGGGGTGATCTTTAGTCCAATGAAGTGTTGAAGGGTGATGGTTATGGAACTGCTGCATATTAGTTGGTTCCAAATTGTGTGTAGATGACTCAGCAATGTCTTCAGCAGTTGGAGTCGGTGGGAAAGGATTAAAGAACGCATTTGGGTCATAATCTGCAGGTTCGGGTACTTGTAGTTGGTTCAGATCTTCAGCTACATTGTCGGTGTTGGAAGCGGTTTATTCAGCTGTTGTTGGTGATTCAATTGGAGGTGCATCGGTTACTACAGTTGTTGTTGTAGGTGCAGGTGTATCAGGTATTTGTATGTTATCAGGTTGAGCAGCAGAACTAGTGGATACATCTTGTGCACGTGGAGCAAAAGTATCATCAAACAACGAAGCAAAGAGCATTTCCAATTCTTTACGGGTTAGTGACAATGGTTCTGTTGAAGGATCTGGGAAGTTAAGACGGTTGGTTGCGGGTCCTAAGCTGTTGTGCTCAGAAACCATCTCTGAAAGCTCATCGAAATTAGCATGAATAGTCTCCTGAATTTCCCTAGTCCGACGGTTGTAGATTCGAAATCCTTTTGAGTTCTCACAATATCCAATGAAGATACCTATGTCAGCTTTTGCTTTGAGCCTTTCGAGATCGTCACGATCATTATTTGGGTAGTAGAGAGCTCCAAATACATGAAAGTGTTTATATTAGGTTTGCATTTGTGAACAATCTCATAAGGAGTTTTATTGTTGCGTTGATTGATCAAACAACGATTTTGAGTGTAACATGCAGTTGATACGGCTTCGGCCCATAAGTAATCTGGTAATTGAGCATTGATAAGCATCGTTCTTGCAGCTTCCACTAACGTTCTGTTGCGTCTTTCGACAACCCCATTCTGTTCTGGACTTCTTGCAATAGATGTTTGATGTTCAATTCCCACTTTCTCAAAGTATGTTCGAAGATTCTGATTCTTGAATTCAGTTCCATTGTTCGTTCTAACTTTTCTGACAGTGTTACGAATCTGAACCTGAATTTTCGTGAGAAATGTGATGATCGTTGAAGGAGCTTGATCTTTGCTTCGGAGAAAGTAAACCCAAGTCCATTTGGAGTAGTCATCAACAATTACTAGGATATACCGTTTGTCGTTAATCGTTTGAATACGCATGGGGCCACACAAATCCATATGAAGAAGTTGAAGAACATGATCAGTGCTTGGTTCGGTTTTTAAATTGAAGTATGCACGTTTGCTCTTTCCTTGTTCACAAGCAGGGCATAAGTGATCATTTGAATATCTAAATCTTGGAAGACCGTCAACTAGGTTATGGTGAGCAAGATCTGTCATGGTTTTGAAGTTAAGATGAGACATTCGTTTATGCCATAACCAGGATTTTGTCGATTCAGCTTTGGAAAGTAGACATATGGGAGAAGAAGCAATAATGTCTGACATCGAGATAGTATAAAGACTGGTTCCCCGTTTGCCTGACATAAGATCATTTCCATGTAAATCACGAACGAAGCAAGTTTTCTCCCTAAACGCTACTTCCAAATCCCCATCACAGAATTGACCGACAGAGAAAAGGTTGTGACCGAGGCCTTCAACATAATAAACACGACTAATTTCGATGTTCCCACTGACATAGTCCCCATATCCCATTATTGCAGCGAAATGATCATTCCCGAATCTGACAGTGCCGATGAACTTTGAGACAAAGTTTCTTAACAGTTTGAGATTTCCTGTCCTGTGTCGGGCGCATCCGCTATCAATAATCCAAAGAACAATTTGAACCACCTGCATCACACGAATGAGACGAAGATGGAACAATGGTAAGGGTGGAACCCAAAGAAGTTGTAGGTTCCGTTGGGTTAGAAGCACACACATTAATAATTTTAGGTATCCATTTAAAGTTATATGTCCTTTGTAACCAACGATGCCAATTCCAACTAGTTCGTGCTTTCTTCTTAATGAATTCGCTAAGAGATGGCATGTTCCTAGAAGTATTGTTCGCAACTACAGGGGTGACTATATCAATCTTAGAAACTACACTTGGCTTAATCCCTAGCACAGATTTAGATGCAATAGTGGGCCTAGATTTACTTCCAGTTGTATGTTTCTTGTGACGAGATAAAAGAGAGTTAGCAACACATTTTGTATGATCACCAGATAACATACTTTTACGACAAAACACACATGAAGCATTAACATTCAAAACATTTAAAGGTTCATCATTCGTTACACTGATAATTTGATTACAATTTGCCAAATTAGAATCCAAATCAGATGCAACATGAGTTTTATTCAAAGTCCTAAGGTGGTCTTCTACTTCAGAGGCTTCTAGTTTGCTCTTCTGCATTGCAAGATCCTATTCTTCCGTTTGTTTATCTTACGCTTTTATCTGCTAATGCTAGTAGTGGCAACTATTCCTGTAGAAGTGGAAGGATCCAAATTAGAAGTCTGAGTGTGTGTTTCCGTAGTGATTATGTCCATTTTGTACATTCCTGGTGCTACTACATTTGTGTTAACAAACTTTCCTTTTTCAAGTACTTTAATCTTATCTTTTAACTAAATGATGATGTGATTTTTATCTTGTATTTGAGATTCAAGTCGATGGTTGCAATGAAAAATGTCATCACAATTTTGTTGCCATTCGGCATTTTCAATTTTTAATGCTTCTATTTCCATTTCATATTTTGAAATTTGACTTTTTAAATCCGAAGTTTCATTATGAAAGGACGTTGAAGATTTTTGACTTTGCAATTTCAATTCCAAATCAAGACTTTGGGTTTGACACCATTCAAGCTTCTTGTTGAGTTGAAAAATCTCTTTTGAAAATATATTTTGCACATCATCATTGTGTTTCAATAGTTCATCATTTTCTCTTTTTAATGTCTCAACTTGTTATTCAATATCATGAGTGTGATCATCAAAAAGCATAGATGTACCAGATTCATAAAGAGAATTCATAATCACAGATATTATATCAGCATTGAGAACATGTTCCAAGAGTCGATCTGCTTCATCTTGTAAAGCTTTGTTTCTACGTTTATGTTTTAAAATCGAATACTCAGTTGCTTGAAAAACATTTATAATGGATTTTACTTCTTTTTGAAGTTCCTGTTCCCAGCGGTTAGCACATAAACGCAAATGTTGAACGTCAGGTAAAAATTGTTTTTGAAACACTTCCCTCTTTTCTTTCGCATAAAGGGAAAGAAAAGTGGAAACTGTTATTTCAGAATTTCGTTCAATTTCTTGTTCTAAAAATTCAGTATCTTCATTGAACGTGTCAAAATACCGAAGTACACGACAACGTGTAGGAAGAGGTTGAAGATTTTCATCGCTTGGTAAAGGACCGTTTATTTGCGCCACTGGTTTGACAGGACCAACGTTGGAAGTTGATCTATGAACTTTCTTTATTAACCATGGTTGTTTAGTTTTCTCTTTTTGAGGAACAAGTGTCTCATTTATATGAGGGAGTTTTGAGTAATCAAACGGTGTGTTGTAAAAAACATTGCTCATTTTAGATCGACTCTGATCTTCTAGTTCCTCTTCTTCCTCACAATTATATACAACAACATGCACAACAGATTCATCAAACAATTGTTCTGCACTATACAACTTTGGAATTTCCTTGAGTGCTGTTTTTAGAAAACAAGGTGTATCGTCACCAAGAGCAAAAACATACCCATGAGGGTTTTGTTTTAAAGTAAACTTTTGAATTGTAGTGATTGACTCACCCGTTTTATAAACAACATTTTGAAACTCTTTAAGTTTGCATTCCAATTCAACAATTTCTTCAACGTAAGAATCAGCCTGTTTCCTTGACGCTTGTTTATATTCTTTAAACTTAGCTTGACAAGTTGACAACTCAGTTTTGGTTTTTGAAAGCTCTTCGTTGAGTTGATTAACTTGTTGTTTATGTTCAAATGTTTCTTTTTCCATTTGAGAGATCAAATCGTTTTTGGAAGCAGTTAATTCACGAATATGATGTTGTAAATCTTGTTCATGAACATAAGATTTTTAGAAAGCTAATTTAAAACTTTTTTCTCTTTTGTCGTGTGTTTCAAAATTATTGATTTGTAATTTACAGCACTCAAGATCCTTAGTCAATAATGCAATTTCGGTTTTCAATCTAGCATTAATTTCATTACATTTCTGAGCATGTATTTGGGTGGTCATAAGTGTAGTCCTGAGTTCTGAATCTGGATCAAACGTAGGTTCATTTTTGTTCAAATTGATCATTTTGATCATCATCAATTGGATCGTCAAATATAACACCTTCGTTAGTTTGAACGTCATCGTCAAATGTAACTACATGGTTAATTTGATCGTTGTCGTCAAATGTAACAACTATGCTTATTTGTTCATCCTCTTGACTAGAGAATAAAGAATAATTTTGAACAACTTGCTCCTCGTCTGATGCAAATGCAGAAGGTGATGCAATATCATTTATGAAGCATGTGTTTGGATCATGTACCTGAAACAGACCATCAGTGTCATACACTGGGCCTGAATCACTCATATGGAGTTCCTGCATGTTGGCAATGAGCATAACAGCATCATTAGCTTCCAGATCTTCCATGTCATCATCAGATTGTGCATTGGCCATGAAGCTGTTGTCTTTAGCAGTGAAAGTACCACGTGCTTCATCTTTAAGAGCTAGTAGTAATGCTTGCTTGTGATACTTGCTGCCTTGAGTTTTAGGAGAAGGACATGCAGTTGCCAAGTGACCTATCCCGTTGCAGTTGTAGCATCTAGTGACTGTGTTCCCAGATTCAATATTTCCCGATTCAACAATTTCAACTCTTTTCTAAGGAGCAGCAATATTGTTCCGAAAACTTCCATTTGCATTAAACCGTTTTCCATTCCTAGAATTACCCATATTTCCTCCTGAACTTGAGCTTCCATAGTTACGATTCTGCACCTCAACTCGGCCATCATGAATAACAGCTTGATTCCTTGTGTTTGATGAAGAACGCAGACGGTTGTTGGACTTGTTGGAGAATTTGCTGAATGCTTTAGCAATAAGTGCTATCCCTTGGTTCAAGTTGTTGAATTCCTCTTCATCTTCATCATTGATTGCGTTGGAGTAGTACATGGAGTCAGTGTTGTCGTATGATGCAGTTTGACTTGCATTGCTTTGCTGAGTAGAATCATATGAAATTAGTTGTTGTGAAGGATTTGGTGGAGGGTAGTTGAAGTAATTCTTTTCTTGAACATAAGCATGGTTTAATGGTGGAGGAGTAAAGTGAGACTGAGCAATAAGTGGCAAAGAGTTTGGATTTGGAGGAGGTGACAAATTTGCACGAATAGCTCGATCTTTGTTCACTTCATTCTCATGGTGCTTCAAATAATCAAACAACAATCCATATGGGGCATTGTGAAGATTTTTTGCTTGCCTAACAAACGTGACATACTTTTGCCATTCATATCCGAGATAGCTTAGAAACTTTGTGTTGATTGCAATCCTGGGAAGCTTGATGTTGTGTCTGTCCAAATCATTGATGATGTTCGTGAAACGATGGTAGTAAGACTCAAGAGATTCCCATGATTCAATCATAAAATATTCAAGGTAAAGTTTTGATTCCATATCTGCTTGATTCAATTCAGTACCTTCCATCAAGAGATGTACATGTTCCCACATATCCTTAGTAGTTTTCTAAGCATCAATACTTTGAAAGATCGGATTAGGTATTCCCTGGAGAATGTAGATCATAGCAAGTTCATTGGCTTCACGATGAAGTATCTGTTCTGCAGTGAGTGAAGACTCAGGAACTGGGAACACTGTATCAGGTCTTGGAGGGTCAGCATTTGCATCTCATGGAACCGTTATAGTAGGCCATTGAAATGGACCATCAAGGATTACCTTTTTCATATACCTTCCAAGAGGTTTCTTTAGTTCAATGAATCGTAAGAAACGACTAGCCCATTAAACGTAGTTGCCTGGTGTGAGCATTGGAGGGATGTCAATAGACCCTGCCTCATGTCGAGATTGCTGGCTAGTGATTGCCTCACACATTTGATCAAACCAATGTGTTTCCTTAGTTGGAGCTAAGTTGGTTTGCATCTGCTGAAGTAACTATGGTTGTTGTTGTGGAAATTGTTGCGGTTGAAATTGATGTTGTTGTATGAGGAGTTGATGCTGAGGATACGGTTGTTGATACGGTTGTTGATACGGTTGTTGGTACGGTTGTTGATATGGTTGTTGTTGAAGATTCTGTTGTAGCTGCTGATGTTGATGAAAGTAGTTGTAGTACGGAGGTCGAAACATGATGGTTAACTTGTGTAGAGTGATGGATCTTTGTAGATGATTGAAATGTAAGTTCCTTAGAAGAGAAAACCTTGATCTTATGGTTAACTTGAATCTTATGGATAACTTTGGTTCTTATGGATAACTTGAATCTTATGGATAACTTGAATCTTATGGATAACTTTGGTTCTTATGGATAACTTGAATCTTACGGATAACTTGAATCTTAGGCTTAAGTTTATGTTTAAAGCATAAGTTCGGTTTATGTGTAAGGTTTTAGCAACCAAACAAATCTCTCAAACTTATGCAAGCTTGAAAGATATCACAAGTTGAAGTATTCCACTAACTTGTCCAAGCTAGAGAAGTACTGAGTCACCGTTGCATGTAGAAGAGTCTGAAATTATGCATAAAAACAGAAACTTATGCGTAATATCCAATCTTATGCGTAACCTTCCAATCTTAGGCGTTAAAAGTGAACGTAACCATAAAATCCAATCTTAGGCGTAAAAAGTGAACTTAACCATAAAATCCAATCTTAGGCGTAAAATACAGTAACTTAAGCGTAAGAATAAGGTTTATGGCTAATGTTACACGTAAAATCCAATCTTCGCCGTCAGAAAAGGGTTTTGACCAATGTTAGCCTTTAGAAAAGGGTTTTGACCAATGTTAGCCGTAAGAAAAGGGTTTTAGAGAATCTTATGCGTAAAATGGTCGGAAACAGGTCAAAAATCACAAAATTTGCATAAAAATTCAATTCTAACTAGTTTCTATTGACCAAATTTCATCTAAAACACTTAAGGAACAATAAATTTTGAAACTATAACACTAAAGACAAGATTTTGGACTTGTTCAAAATGTAAAACGAACCAAGAAAACTAGATAAAAATACTAAAAACTAATAAAGTTTCAAACTTTATGCAATATCTAAGCTTCTAATCACTAAATCAATCTTAAAACTTATCCAAGCTTCAAGATTTGAGTGAAAGAAACAAAGAAACAAGCACAAAAATAAAGAAACAAACCACAAAACTCACGTTAACCTAGAAAAAACACTTAAATTTTCTATTAGGCGAATGATACCACTTGTTAGGCCACCATGTTGTGATTACACAAGTATAACAATGAAAGAAATAAGATGAAGAATAGAGTTTGGATGATTTATATGATAAGAGAAATAATATGACAAGAGTTTCACATAGATATCAAATAAACCAACAAGTGTTATGAATACATAAGCTTAGTATTTATAGGAAAGGACTAGGGCAACACTCCCTTCCTTCCTATCTTGTCTAATTCGTGGGCTTTAAGGCCTCTTGGGCTTTTGCATAAGCCTTGTAAACATAAAACTTAAATGTAACTAATACTAATGCAACCTATTACAAAATGTAAGTGACCGACACTTGATACATGATAAAACGTGTTCATAACACACATATATCCAACAAAAAAATAAAAATAAATAAATAAATAAATGAAGAGCATACCTCAAATGTCATACACGAACTTTATATCGAGTTCTTCCATCCTGATTTCCCAAAAGTATCTTGCAAGTTCTCAATACAAAAAAGAAAAATGTATCGATAATTACACCAAAATATTAAGACTTAAGATCATTTACATTCCAATTTTTTCTTATATATTAAGGGATCAATCCCCACCCTACATCTTTATTTAATCTAATGGATGAGATTAATCCAAACAATTTAAAAAAACTCACTTTCATCATTTTTTTTCAAATATTAATATCTTTCAAATCGTTAATCGTTAAGCGAAAAAAATATACCATAACGACGAGTATTTAACTATCTTTATATAGATAGGCACGTTGATATACTTTCAAGAGAAAAAATCGTGTTTTTCACTTTTTTTTACGTTTCTTTCGAATTATTTTTTCATTACTGAAATTTTCGTGAAAAAATCACATGTGAATAAACACTAATTTGAATATTCTAATAATCATGTGATATTAGTGTTAAATCACATATGATATTACATATCATATGTGATGATTTAACACTAATATTATATGTGATTTTATTATAATATTTAAATTAGTGTTTAATCACATGTAATTTCTCATGCAAGTTTTATCAAAGAAAAAAAAACTTAAAAAAAAAAAAAAAAAAAAAAAAAAAAAAAAAAAAAACTTGAAAAAAAAAAAGATTGATTTATTTATTTTTTTTTGTCCACTGTATATCAAAGTGCCCGTCAATAGAAATATAACTAAATGATCGTCACGATGGTGTAATTGTTTTCGCTTAACAATTAACAATTTAAGAGATATTTAAATTATAAAAAATATGTGAAATATTAAAATGTTTTAAAACTCAGCTATTGATTTCTTTTTATATGAAGAGTAGGGATGAGTTCCTTGGTATGTAAAATAAGTTTAGTATGTAAAATAACTCTCCTGAAATATTAATGGCTTCAAATGAAAATAGCCATAAAATACACTCATATGAACATCCACAATAAGGGTTTGTAAACTTACATACATGACTGAGAATCACCTTACACACACAATATGAACCTGCAAAAACATAAACAATCAAACATGTACAATCAGAACCACCCACTAATAATCTAAGAACATGTGATTGCAACAAATAATATTTGTCGCTGCAACAAATAATATTTGTCACTGCAACAAATAATACTCAAAGCGCTCATGTAAGCTAACCTAAAATGATAAACCGAACCGTAAGCAAAATCTTGCACTCTAGAAGCTCTTGGATACTAAAACAAGACTTCTAACACATCATAACAAATCAACACTCATTATAACAAATTAAACATATCACAAATATTAAACAAACACAAACATGTATCCACAAATCCGCTAACTAAAAAAAGGAATTGAGATACTTTGTATTAATGAATCATGAAACCATGACATCGAATCTTGAAACACCGAAACCCTAAGCACCCACTGCTCTAAAAAATCACTGTGTGATTAGAGAGAGAAATCACACATAAAGGAAATCACCAGGCGATTAACTTTCAACATTAATCTAGCACCAATGTAATGCAAAAACACATGTACAATATGCAGCCAACACCAAAGATTTAAGTGGCCAAATAAAACAGTGTTGCAAAATAGGTGTACGACACACAGTTGACCCTAAAACTAAGTGAAACTTACTGTAGAGGTTGTTCATGATAAGGTGTGTCATAATTGTCATAAGGAACATACTCATAGACAGGTGTGTTCCTAGTAGGACAATCAGAACTGAAATGTGAATCTACAATAGTCACACCAACTAAACTGATGTGACTGTGATTCATGTGGAATGTGGTCAAAGCCAAATTCATGATTGTTTCAAGGAATCTGTTCGTAGACAAACTGATTCCTAGTTTGACAATCAGGGCTATAGTGAGGGCCTCCAAAAAATTCACATGAATATGTCTGAATGTCATGATGTGGGAGCTGATGGAATAAAGTAGTCGTGTCATGGTAAGAATATGGATCTTGGTTATAGACAGACCCGTTTCCTGACTCTACCATGCTACAATTGGGACAATTACCATCATTTTGAGGGCCACCACACCATTGACAACCAAGAGGGTGAGGATAAGATATAGAAAGAATCAAACGGTTTCAGAGGGTAAGGTATGAAGAATCAAAATGGTAAGAGGGTAAAGATGAATATTTTTTGGATTTTTGGAAAACATTTTGTAAAAATAAAAAGGAAAATATTTTTGGTTTTTTGTGTTCGTTGAAAAATGAATTACAAAGTTTTTGGTAATCGATCCGTCAAACGAATTAACTTAATAATTTGTTTTGTTTTTATGAAAATATACAAAAGGATCCTAAATATACAATGAGTGTATATTCAGAATCCCTAATCTTCAAATTCGTTTTACGCAGCACACCTCCCCGGCAGCGGCGCCAAAATTTGATTGGCTCCAAACAGTCAGACAATATTGACCAAGGTAAATGGTCAACAAGGTCAAACAGCTTAGGCCAAATCTCCCTGTAATATAGTGTTTTCCTGGGTCGTTAAGTCCCGACGAGGTGCGTAAAGGTATTTAAAACGAATTTGTGATCGGGTGAAATTGAACAGAAAAGGGTGTTAGTGATTAAACTAAGGAAATTTAAAAGAAAATAGCTAAAACAAGCTATAAGAACACTTACGTGAAAGTAAATGACTTGAAACGTTTAAAAACCTAGAAACGTACGTTTAAATAAAAATTACGTAAACGTACTAAATAAAAAGTGAATTCTGGCCAATATAAATCCCACGGATTTGAAAATTATATTTTTGGAATCCAAATGATAAAAGAAAATTATTGGAAAAAGAAAATTATTATTTAGACTATTTAATTATTTGTTATTAATTAATTACTAATTAATTACTATTTAAACTAATTTAAATTGTAATAAATAGCAAATGAACAGTGTTAAATCTAAAACTTTTTATAAAAATACTTTATAACATCAGTTAACTAGGAAAAATATAAAAGGTCCAATAAGCTTATTTATAAGCTGAAAAATCAGCTAATAAGCTAAATAAGCTTAAGACAACTAACACTAGTATAAATAAAACAAGGGAAAAGAAAAACATTAAGTAATAGCTGGGGGAGATGGTGCACGGGGTAAGCTTGGGGTCTGGGCTAAACAACCCAGGTTCGAATCCCACTCTCACCCTTTTTTGCAAACTTTTTCTTTTTTTGTTTTTCTTTTACAACTCTACTAAACAACTAGAAATAATAAACTTTAACAAAGACAAAATTTTTAAAACTAAAAAATAAGCTGAGAGTGAGCTTAAAAGCTCAACAGTTAAGCAAATAAAAAAAATTAGAAAACTGAAAAAGCTATCATTAAGCTATAAGACTGAACCAAAGCTTGAAATAAGCTACAACCTAGTTTATACCACTGGAAATAAACTAGGACAATAAGAAAAGCAATTGGAATAAGCTAAAAATTCAAAATAACAAATCCAAAACTTTGAGACAAAACAGGCTTGAAGTCCTAACTTGCAGGCCTATTCTAGCTTATCAAATAAGCTTGGAACCCCAAAAGGAACCCAGAACCAAAAATTCATGCTTAAGGGCTTCTCAAAGAACCCAAAAACTCACTGTGGGACCCACTCATAAGCTCACAATGAGCTTATGTAATATGGCTTGTGAGCCTGGTGCAGGGGAGGTACATGCAAACAGGTCTAAACAAGCGACCAAATAAGCACCAAATAAAAATTCTAAAAATAAGCAAAAATAAGCATGATCAAGATCAAATCCCAAATTTTATAATCCCAAAAGCACATAAGCTGATATTGAAAATTAAGGTCAAGAAAAATCCCACAACTTTTAGAAAAACTGACCAACAATGCAATTTGACTTTTTATATAAGAACACATATGTTGACTTTTTTGGATTTTAATCACTTCTAATCTACTGAAAAGGTTGTAATAAGCTATGATAGGACTAAATTAATCCAAAACAACTACTTATAAACCTAAAATGAGCATAATGCAGTCCACAATCCTAACAGTTAACAAATAAATTGAAAATAAAGGAAGTTTTGACTTTTTTGTCCAAAGGGTCACTGGTTTTTAAAGCTTGACTATCCTAGTGACCCTTAATGGAACATGTTTGAAGCAAACCTTCTCACTGAAACACACTAGGACTCCCTGAGAAACCTTAAACCAAACACACCTTTAGCATACCTAATATGTGATTTTTAAAAGATTTTGATGATTCAGGCCATGATAAATATCTACATGGTTATAAAAAGATGCACAGAACTTATTCAAGCATAGATACACAAACAACAAGACCTAATACTCATGAATAACCATTTAGCAAATTTTGTAGTTAAAACACAAGAATAAGCAATCATGAATTCTAATGAACAAATTGGAAATCTTAAGCTTCAATTTAACTAATAAATATCAAATGAGCATAAAAATACAGAGATTATCAACCTATGAGTACTTCTACAGTGAAAATGCAAAAAGTGGAAAAAGGATTACAAGTTGCTTAAAGGCTAAGAACTGAGAACCAGGAACTCTAACCACTTCCTAATGCTTCCCACAAAGCAACTAACCCAAGGTCATCCAAGTTTTACCTTGCTCCTTGCATCATCTTTCTTGCAAACTGGTTTTTGATTTTCCCACTATTTCTCTTATATTTTTGGTATTTTTAGTAAACTTGACTTGGAACTAGTTTTAGTGCTTAGTAAGCTTATAAAAGCTTATAATTGACTAAAATGAGCTTAAACAACCAAATAACAACAACTTTTAATAGCTTTAAACTAATTCAAGAATTTCAAAGAAAAATTTGCATAAACTGAAAATGGAATTAGAACTGAATTTAACAATGGAAATAAGTTTAAATTACACTAAAAACGTCTAATACAACCTCTTTAATCTGAGAATTGCACTGGAAAAGGAGAACTAGTTAAAAC
>LBNU01031125.1:56952-67006 GCA_014162995.1 Artemisia annua | reverse complement strand
TATTCTTATTGTTCGTGTTCTTCTTAGCCTTACTGAGTAGATTCCGCATACTCATTAAAGTTACAGGTAGAATTCCACTTAGTAGCTTAGGATTTATCCGAAGTTGCTAAACCCTTTACAAGTTAAAGGTTAAAGATCCATACTACAACAACCGTCTACGAATTGGGATCTACAGATGTCTTCCCACTTGATTTAAATATTTACTTTTATCATTTTTTTGTTTTTCGTATTAAAGTTCATTGAAACAAAATCACCGCATGTTCTTTTGTTAAATAAAAAATGTACAATATGACAATAACTAGGGTGGTGATTCGTGTTGTGATCGTATTAACAGGTTCAGTTGACTGATTCATATATCAACAATAAACCGACCTATTTAGTTAATTGTGTTAAAAAAAAGTTTTGAACAAACCCACACCCAATTCTTTTATTAAATGGGTTAGCTGTGTCGACCACCCATTTAGCCATAACCCTATCCCATTTATTTTTGTGTCAGCAAATCAAATATAAAACATCCGGAAAAAACAACGCAACCTAAGCTTGACCCAACCGTGTTTGTTCACGTTTGGCCATAAAAACCACATTCTGAAAAATTATGTACATATACCTTTCCATGCATAGGAAAGGATCTGGTGGAAAGAAAAATTAAAATAAAAAGAATAAGAAGGATTTTTAACTACACATTTCAAATAAGGGAGATATTTTTAAAGGGAGATGCATCTATTTTTGTAAGTGCATCTAAATGTGTGATTGTTGTTTCTTCTCATTTTAGTTTGAATGATATATATTCTTATTTATTAAAAAAAAACAAATAATTTAATCTTTGTTTTGTTTGATTTATGATTTTAATTATATTTGTTTATTATTAAAGATAATCTTATAAAATGTTTAATCCAATTGTTAGTTGCATCTTATCTATATTTTTTGTATTTATCTTCTACTTGTTTAGTATATAAAAAAAAAGAATTTATAAATTTATAAATTAAAAATAATAATTAAAATATTATCTAATAAGAAAATAATATTTTTTTTTTAAATATGAAAGTCCCAACTTGTGGGTTTTTTTTATTATATAAAAGATTTGTTCCAAACTCTTCCAGCGTATGTTGTAGTGGTGTACTAGTTATAATGCCCGCGCACGCGCGGGGTTTTTTCTAAATTTTTTAATATTGTATTTTTATTTATTAAAAGCAAATAGCTTTTTTTTGTTTTCATTATGGTTCTTAATTTTTTTTATAATTATTTGAAATATGAGTGCAGCGGTGCAGGTGTTGATGCATACTTGAATAAGCCGGACTATATTTTTACTGTAAATTGATGAACCAACTCGCAAATTGATCCCATTCACTTTGCTTCCTTCCATATATGGACACCTTATACTCTGCTACTTGAATAAGCCAGACTATATTTTTACTGTAAATTGATGAACCAACTCGCCAATTGATCCCATTCACTTTGCTTCCTTCCATATATGGACACCTTATACTCTGCTACCTGGTATTTACTTGCATCAATATTTGATAGAACTTGTTTCGTCAATTCTCCCAGGAAACAGTGTTATACTTTGCTTCCTTCCATATATGGACACCTTATACTCTGCTCCCTGGTATTTACTTGCATCAATATTTGATAGAACTTGTTTCGTCAATTCTCCCAGGAAACAGCCTAACACGTTCATTTAAAATTAAGATTGTATATTTCATAATTCAGTTAAGTGGATTGAATTTATTTTACTTTTTGAAATTGACGAACCTTGAATCAAGTTGTCTTGCGGAAAGGTTTCTCTATGTCTACTCTGTCCACAAGGATTGTACTTGAGATTGTATTTATTCATATATGAACTACATGATGATCACTGGTTTATCATCTTTCACACATTTCTTTCGCAATCTGAAACTTGCATATAACAAAGATATCAGGAAATAACTACTAATCAGCATTAGACAATTGCTAGAAAAAAAGAGATGATTAATGAAAATTGCAAGTAACTTTACCTCCTGGCTCTTTGTCACAACAGGTTCACTAAGGCGCCAGTTGGGCTAGGCATTGTGGTGGCGCAAAGTTCTTCATTAATTCTTGAGGGGAGACTGCTGGGAGGTGGGGTAAGGGGGTAAAACTTAGGAGCGCCAGCCGTCATAGTGGTATCTGCTGCTTGGTGTCAATGATGAGTTTTACGGGGTTTCTTTAAGTTCATGATTAAGATCATTGATCTTCTGAAGAAGCTCCTTCAGATACTTAATGGCATCTCCAAGAACTGAAGCTACATCCAACTGAAAAATAAAAACATTTATGGTGGTCACGAAGGTTATAATGATTAAATTAATACACTTATTGAAATCTATGAAGATATTCATAATAAAAACATGCTCATCATGAGCTTCATATATAAAATATAAAACTTTCTAACTTAATGATGTTGTATTGGAATAATTAATTAAACACTTACCTTTATAGATGTTTTAAGTTTGAATAAATTCGATCACTTTATAGCCCAAATTTTACATTTCTTTGTTACTAATTTCTACAAACCGAAGCATCTATAGTAATTCTTAACCATCTAAAGTCACTTTCACCAATTTAAGTGTTCCAACTTCCGACCATAGGGTTACTTTACAGATGTGTTCTTTTATCCTTTCTTTCTTCAAAGCTACATGTTTCACATTATAAACTGTAAGTAACCACCTTAAATAATACAAATTGGTAAAAATAAATTTATCACGTGTAGCATATAAAGATATAACGTACCTTGATGTTACCACTAATGGGTTTATTTTCAGGCCCAGCAAATATGTTTGAATGTACTTGTGCCACCACTTGATTAGTTATCAATAACCGTTACACCAAAATAAATTCCAAAAATGTGCTAAACATTAGAATTTACATTAAATATGTAAAACCTTTACCATAAGTAAAAGATAGTTGTTGACAAAAAGATTTCCATCTTAAATATCAAAAAATTACAGTGTTCTTCAAGTTCATCGACATAAAGATAGCTGGAAAAACNAGAGATGATTAATGAAAATTGCAAGTAACTTTACCTCCTGGCTCTTTGTCACAACAGGTTCACTAAGGCGCCAGTTGGGCTAGGCATTGTGGTGGCGCAAAGTTCTTCATTAATTCTTGAGGGGAGACTGCTGGGAGGTGGGGTAAGGGGGTAAAACTTGGGAGCGCCAGCCGTCATAGTGGTATCTGCTGCTCGGTGTCAATGATGAGTTTTACGGGGTTTCTTTAAGTTCATGATTAAGAGCATTGATCTTCTGAAGAAGCTCCTTCAGATACTTAATGGCATCTCCAAGAACTGAAGCTACATCCAACTGAAAAATAAAAACATTTATGGTGGTCACGAAGGTTATAATGATTAAATTAATACACTTATTGAAATCTATGAAGATATTCATAATAAAAACATGCTCATCATGAGCTTCATATATAAAATATAAAACTTTCTAACTTAATGATGTTGTATTGGAATAATTAATTAAACACTTACCTTTATAGATGTTTTAAGTTTGAATAAATTCGATCACTTTATAGCCCAAATTTTACATTTCTTTGTTACTAATTTCTACAAACCGAAGCATCTATAGTAATTCTTAACCATCTAAAGTCACTTTCACCAATTTAAGTGTTCCAACTTCCGACCATAGGGTTACTTTACAGATGTGTTCTTTTATCCTTTCTTTCTTCAAAGCTACATGTTTCACATTATAAACTGTAAGTAACCACCTTAAATAATACAAATTGGTAAAAATAAATTTATCACGTGTAGCATATAAAGATATAACGTACCTTGATGTTACCACTAATGGGTTTATTTTCAGGCCCAGCAAATATGTTTGAATGTACTTGTGCCACCACTTGATTAGTTATCAATAACCGTTACACCAAACTAAATTCCAAAAATGTGCTAAACATTAGAATTTACATTAAATATGTAAAACCTTTACCATAAGTAAAAGATAGTTGTTGACAAAAAGATTTCCATCTTAAATATCAAAAAATTACAGTGTTCTTCAAGTTCATCGACATAAAGATAGCTGGAAAAACTTACTTTTTGCATTAAGTTTGTTGTCATCTTTGGTCCTCAGAGTTCCGAAATTCCAAATACATAAAGATTGTCTTCAGATATCTCATGTTCATGTTGTTCATTGGAACACTTGTGAAACACTCTACATACCAAGTCACTCGTAGCTTTCCACCTGTGTTGATATTAAAACCAAGTAAATTTTAAGTTCGATATGTAATAGCTTGAACTTACAACTTTACATTTAAAAAAAAGTGCACCGACCTGGATTGTGATCTCCGAATATGATTTCTGCAAGTGCTCTACCGCCAGCTTCTCCCGGGTAACCAATCCATATAATGCTGGCAATTCGTGGGTTCCCTTGAGCAAACAATACGTCAAGGGGCCTACCACCTGTGAGCACCAAAACTATGCGTTTTTTACTTGTGGCGGCAATGGTGGTAACCAGATCCGTCTGATAAAAGAAGACTAAATCTATCACGATGTTCGGTTTCTTGAGTCAAATCTAAACCCACCGCTATAATTACAATATCAGCTATGTTTGAGCTTCCTTGAATCCAGCATTGGAAGTGCAAGCCACATCTACACAACCCGATGAGAAATTTGTTTTCTTAACATATTTCGTTAGGCCTTCGACTATGCTTGTTGGACTGCACGGGACTCCTACAAATTTCAAATTAGAGAAATATCATTACTAACTTCAACTTTATATAATTTGTCCTGTATAAAATTAAATAGCTTCAAACCTATGTATCCTTCACCCAATTCATCAGTAACATTTTCCATTGGACCAATAACAGCTAACGACGAAACATCATGCTTTTGCAAAGGTAGGAACTTGTTATCGTTCTTTAGCAGCGCACAACGCCTTGTTTAAGCATATTGAGGTCCTAAATTTCCATACTTCCCTTTTATTGGGTCCCCATCAAAGAGTCTTAACGAAGTTGAACCTCAAATTTAATAGAGCTTTGTCTATAACTTCTTCCACCTTCCCGTTGTCAACTGCAAATTTTGTATGTCTCACCGTGTATGTTCCACAGTTGATATCCATTCCTACACATCATTTACAATAATGAATTATTCATATTTCAAACTAAAACATAATATTTACAAAATCAAACTGTGAAGTCAGACACAAACCAGCCTTAAGAGCAAGGGGTTCAACATCCTCAGGACTTTTACTGAGTTTTGATACTCGTATATGGTGGCGATAGCATCACGGTCGAAGTGATATATCTGTATTCATGCATTTTATCGAATCTTTATAAGTCTTTATACTCAAATCTATTAGAAATATTGAAACTTGATGGAATAAGATAAAATCTTCAACAAAAAGTACACCGTAAACGCATCTTTTATATAATAAAGGAAATTCACGTCCTAAAGGAGTTGCCTTTTTGTTTCTAATCTAACTTGATCAAAGGACAAAACTTTCCTAATGACTCTGTATTCCCACAACTTAATTCCAAAACAACAGACTTATTCATACTAAAAACCGAGTGTCTTATAACACCTTTTTCAAATAACGACAGTTGCTCCGATATCAGCAACAATAATTTAACACGGGGGAGTAGTTTGGTAAGCTTATATACACAATGTATAAGCTTGAGATGTTTCAAAAAACAACAACCCCATAGGCCCAGAATAGTGATGGGATGTCACAACAAAACTTAAGCTTATTAGCCTATCTAAGAATAAGCTCTTTTTCCTAATCCTTCCTATACCAGTTTAGTTACAACTTTATACTAATACTCTTCACTGACCTTCTTCTAGATGTTTCTGAAAATGTCGTCGTTTTCGATCTCTTTATACCATTAGCGTGTTCTAATGCCACACAAGCTAATCCAAAGTTCAAAACTTCAAGAGATTTCATTACATAATTTGAAAGCTCAAAATCTCCTTTTATTTACATGATAAGCTCAAGCTATCTAAGTAAGCGTACCCAAACACCCCCTATCTATCAAGACATCACATCAAACAAAAGAGATTAAGCCTACTCGCTTATTTAAGCTCTTCTCCTAAGCCCTCACCCAGATACTTATCCGTCATCAACTTCTACTACATGTTTTTAAAATTGTTGTCCTTTTCAGTAATTCTACCATCACTACATTTCAATACCACATAAGCTCATCCAGTCACTATTTCAAGAGATGTCTTTTAATAATGCAAAAGCTCATAAACTCTTTTTATTCAACATCACATCAAGCAAAAGAGCTAATCTTAATTAACCTCAAATTGCTCTCTTTCCTAACTCTTCTTCCACCCACTTATTTGACTTTGTCTTCTACTAAATGTTTATATAGGTGTTGTCCTTTTTAATAAGTTTACCATCAAGATCTTTTAAAACTACATAAACTAATCCATGTATGGGGGTGTTTGGTTTAACATATGTCTCCGGCTTATTGGCAGATTTGGAAGAGTTTAGGAGCCTATTAAGTCTTAACTATTGAGCTTATTAGCTTTTGCAAACTCAAATAAGCTCATCAGCCCCGATAGTAAGCTAATGCCAAACACCCCCTAATTATCACATTATGACAACATCAATCACAATTAATCAACAAATAAACAACATACCAACAAAAGAAGCCGGAAGACACCAAGTCACCAATATGTACTTTTAATGAGAGATTCTACATTTATAGTGCCTGGTATCATTTCTAACGGGTACAATTTTTTAATAGGACAAAGATTGAGTTATTTGGTTGAGAATTCTTCAATTGCGCTGGGCAGCATGTCACAATGAAAGGATTTGCAGCAATAATGCCTTGGTTAGCAGTGACCGAGAAAAATCTACCTCAGTCTACAGAAGGGAAGAAAATACAAATTTTAAGGGTTGAGATATATGAGGTACTATTTAGAGTAAAAGATTTTGACATTGGTTTTTAGTTCTTTGCTTATGCCTCTGCGAACTTTTATGTCATTCCTTACTAATGAATATAGTTAGCGTTGTGGTCCCTATTACCTTGGAATTATTGTCTTTGCCTTGAGCATGCCAATAGCGAAGTGGGATCCTTACCATGTAGCAAACGTGCAGCCAACCTGAAGTGTTCAGTTAGAAGTCAAAATTTTAGCCCATTCACTTAAATATGGTTTGGTTGGGTCATATGATGTCTTACTGGTCAAACATGTATAAAATTTGCTAAAAGTGAAAATGTCAAGTGGTTTGAAAGTGATCCAAAATGTGTCACTTTCTTATAAGAATTAAGATTTACATGTTCCAAATGTCGTTTATGTAATCATATATAATGGATTAATAATCAATAAAGTCTAAAGAAAAAGGAAGAAAGAAAGAAAGGATGAAGAGTCAACCCAACCCGTTACTCAACCCTGTAATCCTCCTATTTTGCCAACCTACTGAAGTTTATTGCCAGCTATTACATTTTGTAACCGTCTCTTCCAAGGTAAAACTGCTCCTCTAATAATATGTTTATCTAAACTTCTTTCTAATGTTTTTCATTCATTGGCGATAGGAACTGAACTAACGTTTGATAAAAACTATAGAGTGAAATCACTTAAATCTTCCATAAAACATATGGTGTGCCATGTGAGTATATAAACATAGCCTAATCTCAATATGACATTCCAGATACAAACAAAAGGTCTCACCGTATTACCTCGTTTCTCAATGAGAAGCGTAAGCAACGATGACATGAGCTAATCTCACCACTTTGTAGCAAATCCGCACTTAAAGGATATATTAATTTTGAAGAATCAGCGACTAACGAAGAAATCCTATCTTATTGCAAAATTGAAAGACATGGTTGAAGATGGCCTAATAAGCGTATAAACAATTTCAGTAAACACTAAAAAAATTGCTTGCATGTAATACGAATACACGAAAAGCAAAAAAACAGTTTTTATAAACATCCCCAAGCACCTTCTAATATGCATTCTCCTACAAATTAGGCGCTTGCCACTTAAATAAGTAATCCTGGACAATTGCTTAGTCTTGGAACATGATTTGAAACACATGAAAAGGATACAACAGTTAGCCAATATCCAACATGGCAGCCATCACCATATACACCACAATCAGAAATAAGCACAATACAAACTTGCATAAATTACAAAAAAATAAATATATAAAATAAAGTATGACAGTGGGCACTTCATGGATACTTTAGTTAGCAATCATAAATTACCAACACAAAAACAAACAATTTGTAACTATTTGTTTCTAAATAATTTGCTAGTTGTAGTCAAACAAACAGATTTTTTTAAAAGACTACACGGATCTGTCACCATTTGTAACACAATCCCTTAACAACTACCATATTTTGACCATAAACTGAGCATTATAACGACATAATATTATTAGTACGACAACTTTTGAGCATATTCCATCGAAAATTACCCTCTTTTGACAATAGATCAGCACTAAAACACAATACTCCAACCATTTTTAAACATATTCCATTGACAACTTCCCTGTTTTGACTAAATACTAAGTTACTAACCAACTGACTAAGACAACTAACTCATAAGTTATATTTAAATAGAGCATATACTGGCATAAATTATATATTCGGACTCTGATTCCCCAATTGTAATTGCCTAAAATTCTAGGAATCGTGTCACCAACTGAGTTGAGGGTTATGTAGATTGCTGGACCTTTTGTTCACTATGGCACTTACTAACTGTAAAAGATAATATACTCCATTCTATCCCTCGTCTCAACTTGTCTTAGTCCATAACCTAAAGTAATCTTTTTAAAAACCAGATTCCACACCTAATAGTAATATACAAATGTAAAGGCATGTAAAGTTTAAGATGTCACCAGCATAGAGAAGTTGAGAGTCATAATCTTAATTACAGCCTAGACCACGATCGGAAGAACAGACTCCAATCCTGGAAAAACCAACCTAACATGTGAACATATAGAGGTATTTTTAGACCTTAAAGCTAAAAAAAGGTCAATATATCCACCAAAACTTATACTACGTACTCCGTATATAAATAACTATTGAATAGTTGACAGGGTATCAACAACCCTAAAAATCATAAAACAAAGGACAAGATCATACATGTACATATCTATGCAGAATTAATAACTAATTCAGAACCACCAATCCTCTCACTCTCTAATCTTCTTCCTTGCCATCTTTATTAATTAAAACTAAAACTTCAATAAAACCCTAATTTTTTTCCCCAAATTGAAAAACAAAATAAACAGCAATCATAAACCCTTTTAGAGCATTACTAAAAGCCATATATCAATTTAAACATAATTAAGAAAATATAGATTAAAAATCATACCTTTAGGCCATTGAAAGAGTTTTTGCTCTTCAAAAAATAGATTATCCTCGGATTAATGCAACAACGATTAAATTAACACATGTTTTCTCCAATTTATTTTCAGATCGTTCCCGTTTTTAATTTTTCTAATTTTTAGTTCTAACTCCTTACTGTTTTGCAAGTTACTCCGCTTTTTTTAAGTTTTAACTTTTTATACTTTTGACACATATACTTTTATACACAATTTACCAAAAAACGAATTTTGATAATTTTTTTTCCTAAATCAAGAAACATATAAGGGTTTTGATTAAATATCTCTTAAAGAAAAATAATAATAATAATTAAAATATTACCAAATAAGGTATGATTTGATTCAAAAAAGTCCCCACTAAGGGTTTTGTTTTATTATATAAAAGATTATGGAGTATTACTATTTGGATAAGTGGACTGGACTAATGTTGTGACACCATTCGATTGGGTTTTGATGTATAGAGATGAGATCAATATAGATCTTATATTTGTCATAGAACCAATGAACCAATCATAGCCACCCATTTTTATTTTCCACATTTTTTTTAAAACAAAATATCTTGCAAACGGTAAATCGTCAAGCTACAAAAAAAATTACCATCGCGACGAGAATTAAATCATATTTCTATAGATATGCATTGTTATATACTTTCGACGAACTTTTTTTTTCGACGAACTTTTTTTTAAAAAAATTTCTGCCCAGAAAAATCATATATGATTTGTAAAAATCATATATGATTCGTTAAAATCAAATCATATATGATT
>LBNU01031125.1:24775-50670 GCA_014162995.1 Artemisia annua | reverse complement strand
AGCAAGTCCGTGTGGCATAGTCGGTATAGCACCACCATATACAAGATCTCTGCTATAAAAACAAACACTTTCATCAGTCTCTCCCAACTATATAAAGCCGATTCTGTTCTTGATGTTCCTTTGAAAGGTAATTGGCTTTTTGTTGGATAAGGTTCTTATTTTGGCTTATTTTCTAGCTTATGGGCTACTTTAGCATATTAAGTTATAGTTAGCTCATTAGGTAAAAGGTAAGAAGAAAATTTTAGTTTGTGAAATATAAGCCGAGTCAAGTAAGTTAAGTTGGTAAGCCCAAGAATATGCTTAAACAAATAACCCCTAAATAAGCTTTTTATTTCGGGCTTACAGAATTATTTGAATTTGAAAAAGCTCATAAGTTCACTTTTAGTTTTTGGTTTTGTATAATTAGTTAGGTTGTTGATTGTGTGTTTAGAGGGTGTTTGTTTTAGCTTATTATGTTAGGCTTATTTTATTATAATCAGCTTTATGATTGCATTATTTTAGCTTTAAGTCTTCATAATTGAATGTTTAGAAAGTGACCAATCACTTATTCTTTATTTGAGTTTGTAACTAACTTTTCAGTTAGGGACAATTTCGGAAAGTTGATACCCGTAGATGATACCTCTTAGAACAATGATTTTGAGACAATAATAAGGTGGATAATAAATTTGCGATAATGAGAGTAGGAATTTTTAAATTTGAACTAATCTTATCGGGAATTGTGGAGATAATCATAAAAAAGTAGTGCTGTATTTGTCTTTTGGTTTAAAACAGTACATATTTTATTGGGGTGTTTGGATATACACAAGGTGAAAACTGACTGTGGTTTGAATTTTTGTTTTTTAGTGGTGTTCTTAATGTATACACAGTTTTGAGGGAGTTATGCAATGCTTATCGAAACTGGATATTCGAGACTAAAATTAGCTATTTTGGATTAAGTGATTTGACAGATACTGTTCAAAATAATTTATATCAAAAAGTTGTAAGCATTCTATATAAGCAATCCCAAACACCCCATTAGGTGAGTAAAATTAATCAGTATTGCAGATGTAAATGGAATTGCTATAGAAGTTAACCAATAGTCCGCCAAACATAGATTTCCTTATGATGTTGTTTATAGGTCTAGTGTATAACCATACATTACGCTTTAGATCAATTTAAGAAAAAATTGATTAAGTACTTTTTATGCTAAAAGATTAAAACTAGTAATAATGGTAAATATGTTTGACTTGTTTTCTTGTCTGATCAGTTGTCAAACTGTTTTTGATTTTCTGTTTATAATTAATCATTGAAGTAATTCAGTAATGGTAAATTTACCTAAACTTATCATTACATTTAATTAACATATTATCTTATCGTAAGAGTCTAGTTGTGAACAAATTGTTTATAAAAAGAAATTCTAGATGCTCCAATAATGTTGTTTAAAAGTCTTCAAGGTATCACCAGTTGTCATTGGTTAGAATAATTCATGTATTATGGTAATTTAGTATTAATATTGATATTATACGTATGCTAAAAAAATAGTCTTATACTAGGAAATCAAGTAGTTTTTTATTGTTAGTCTTCGAACCTATATCAGTATTAAAAATAGTCAATTGTGAATACTTTTGAATTTTCTTCCATGTTTGAATAGTGTAGCATTAATCTTTGACTGCGAATAACAAGTCTAAAATGCCCGTGACATGCTAGAGGAGCTTTGTCATTAATTCCATGCTACAGAAATTTGAACTTTGCTTAGAATAAGTGCGTTTAGACAAGCAGATATTGACATGGTCCCTAAATTTTAAGGAAGATATTGTATTCATCTCCTTTTTTTGATTTTATCAATTGTTTCTTCTCTTGACTCAGAGGACTTTGGAAATAGTCTTTTCTGTGGGTCCTTGCCTTTTTATATAAATCTTTTTAAATAAAATAAAAAAATTAGTATCTTATATTTGTGTGTATCATAGTCGATAGGCCCCATACCAAAAAAGCAACAAACACTAAACTCACATAATAGATATGGTTGTCTTTGTGCTAAATAACGCTAACCCAATCAGTCCTATGTTTCTTAGTGTTTAAGCGTTGTCTAGAACTGGAAATTTCAGTCCTTTATATGTGAAAGTTATTTAATGAACAGGGACATTTAAGTATTCAAAAACATGTATTAAGGTCACCCGTATACTACGATATCTGATTTCATTTATATCATAAACATGTAAATGCCCTCAAAAGTTTCAAAAATAGTATTAAAGAAAAAAGAAAAAAATGATTGGATAAAATGTTTTAGGATAAAATTGTTGTATTTCAAAAAATATTACTGGCAATTTCATCATCCAGACCTGCAATAATTTCTATGTACCTAACTTGATAAGCCTTTATAATGTTGTCTAAAATCATGAGGGTATATTTCATGCTATGCAAAGATGATTTATGTTGCATGCTGAAATTTAGGGAAGCAAATAGGTTCAAATTGTTAAGCGCAGAAAAATTGATTTCGATGTGCAAGATTTCTTTATCAGTATTCATATCAACATAGTGGGTGCAGGGTGTAATATTAGATTATTGGCTTGTATTAACCATAATCTTTGACCCTTTAAGGCGTTAATGACATTTCTATAATGCACATCAACGATTAGAAGAGATGTATCATAATTTTCATTGAAGTTCTAAAAAAACCAAGTCTTGATAATTTTGTACTATTTCTGTTCTGGTAAACTGTCATGTTAAATAACTAATTTATCTGTCTAAGATGTGGATTATATATTTAATATACCTATGTTGATCAAAGGGGATTTCAAAACTTTTATAACTTAAGGAGATAACCAGACAGTGACAAGGTCCTCAAACTTTAAGGCAATAGGCCAAGTTGTGATATCAAAATTGCATTCATCATGTTGTGTCATGTGGACCTCCTTTTTGTGACTTTTTCACAGCTCACAGGACTTCTGATAAAAGTCTTTGTATATGGGTCCTTGCTTGTTTCTGAATAAGTGCAGGTGGAGCCACAGTAGAGCAAGTGGTTTCAGCTGAACATACTAAAAAATTTCTCTTATAAGTTTCCTATGAATCTGCTGATTTTGTTTTTATGACCCTTTTTATTGGTCTGGGGTGTTGGTAGATATTTTGTGGAATGTAGTAGCCTTTATGGTATACGACAATAATTCCATGAGGGTCTTATGTTTCTTAAGGTCTGAGAGGCAATTTATGTTATTTATGTGAAACTGGGTCGATATGGGTTATTGGGTTATATCATATTCATGATAAGTTTTAGTATTATTTGACTTCGACCCAAAAACACTAATGTTTTCAGTACTTTATTTCAGTCTGTACAACAAGTGTGAGGAACGACTCTATGGACTACCCTTTGCTTGTCCCAAATGGCACTTACACTCTTACTGCTAACAACTGTGTCCGATGCCAATGCAATGCTGCCAGCAGTTGGGTGTAAGTCAACATACCAAATTCAAATTTCAGTTTCTGTTAACTGTTTTTGAATCCTAATTGTGGTTTTATGGGTCTTCAGATTGCAATGTGAGCCATCAGGTATCAGTTTACCAAATGGGCGAACTTGTCCTTCTTTACAATGCGCAGGCACAGCTTTTGATTTGGGCAACACCACTTCAGATTCTAATTGTAACCTGTCAAGATGCGCGTATGCCGGTTACAACAGAAATGGCACCATTCTCACTACTCTCACCCAAGAGTCGACTTGCCCAGGTAATTATCCATTTTGAGTTATGTTACCTGTCTTAGGATTCAGATTTTTTTGATGTTTTAATCTGACTTTGAAACTCAAAGTACATCTCTTACTGCAATGTCCTTGTCATAACTGCAACAAATTGTATATATTCACTTCGATACACATAAAAGCTCAAATTACAATAAGGGAGCGTTTGGTTGGCAGATTTTAAATGATGGAATTTGAAATTCTAAGAAATTTTAAATTGTGAGGAATCTAAAATACTAGCATCTGAATTTTTTTACTTGTTTGGTTGCAAATTTCTGTATAAAGGTTTACAGTGTAATTGATGGTAAATGACTTAAATACCCTTTTTATCATTGAAGACAAGAATCAAAGTTTAAATCATTTGTCCAACATAAATATAAAATTAACATTTGTAGTTCATCTGAAACAAGATCTTTAAAGGACCCAATCCACACAATTGTTACCCCTCACTTTAGTTTTAATCTGCTCAATAGACTTTAAATACGTTATCATAACACTTCAACTTTGTCCTCTACTACCCAATTTAAGCAATCTATGAAAAACAAAATGGTTCTAGCAATAATTTCTGAAGTCATATTAGAAATGAAGTGAATGTATACAATTTTTGTTGCAATGTTAAAGCAACCTTGTAGACGAAGATTCAGTTTGTTTTTAACTATAATGATGGGATATTGAGTACTTCTGTGGATAGTTAACGGATTTGAAATTTGGATTCCACTTTTATTCTGTGTAAACAGCGGGTAACAACAACAATGGCAGCCCCTCAGGAAATGGTTCTAAAGGTCTGAGATCGAGCTTTGCTTTTGTTGCATCCTTGATTGCTCTTCATCTTCTGAGGTGAGAATGAGATCTCTACCTGTATATTTGCCATGAAATGGCATGGATTTCCCGATTAGTAGTTATTAGCACTTGTTAACCTTGTAGTTACATGGTTTTCGTTTATGTTGTTGCAATTCTCATTGAACGGTTTTGTTTATGGGAGGGAAGAAGATTTTGTCTAGTGTGTGTTTGGTCATTTAAGTTTTGTATATGTAAAAGACTTGGTCTATGCCTGTCTGTATAAACTTACATTTGGTGTTCGCCTAATCGAAATTGGTATGTTATCTTTTTCTTATAATTAAGACCTTGAGGGTTATTTGGTTTGAATCATTTTGGATAGAGAAAGTTGGGGCTTGAATCGGGTTGGTTCTGTGTCCGGCTCTAAGTAATGTGCTACAAAAACACATGTATTTGGGCTGGTTGTATAATAGCCCGACCCAGACCGGATAAACTTGATTGATTAAAACCAGTTTGTTCTTATGTTGCCGGAGTAATTTCAAACTTGATCAAGTTTTAGAAATGCCAACGATCAATTTTGAGAAAGTATTAGGTTGTTGATTTTGTGAGCAGATTTATTTTGTTTTGATTTTGTGAGCAGATTTATTTTGTTTTGATTTTGTGAGCAGATTTATTCATTTGGAAATGAGTCTTATACTTGTTAACAAATCTTTTTGTAATCAATAGTTGATTTACTATATTAAAGTAGTAGTAAAATGGGCCAATATTTAATGGAATGAAAGGAGTAAATCATAAACTTTATAGCCAATTAATCAAGCATCATGATTCTTTTCATTTTGGTTCAAACGCAGATAGGTTGGTTGTAGGAATTTTTTATTTTATTTTATTTATTTATTGTTTAATAGTTGATGTATTTTATATCATCATAATTGTCTTTTGAAAAAGTGGTTGATGTATTTTTATCACCATAATTGTTTTCTGAAAAGGTATATATAGTTCATAGTTGAGTCTGTGTGTCTTATTTGGTTCAATTTGAAAACATGCTATGAGACAAGTGGTGTATAGCGTGAAAAACACGTTCGTCCATCTTAAAATAAATGTTATGTTTGACTTTTTGATTGAAAGAACCAACGTGTTAAACGCAATTCTAGGAACTTGTCTGCGTTACCAGTCTTTGAAAGGAGAAATCCACTTAGAAGAATCAATAATAATCTAGACTTGATATGAAATACTATTTCGAGAGAAATCACTTAATGGGTAGATATGAATCTTGAATTGAACCTACGAGTTATGAAATTGCTCTTTTGACGAAAATAGCTTTCTTATAAGTTGTGCTCCTTTATCAAACTGAGATCAAACATAAACATTGTCACTAGATTATCTAAGCTATCCAAGCAATCATTTGTCTTAATATTTGAATTCTTTTTATTTCCTATAATCGTTACTTGTCTACTTTTACTAATTATTATACTTAATCTGAACGAACTAAGTCTCTGTGGATACGACCTGGTCTTACCTTAATCTAATACTACCAACGGCGGTTATACTTTACCCGTGTATTTGGTTTATTAAAATCGGTTAAACTAGTATTATAAATTTAAAGCTTTCCTTACACATCACGCCCCAGAAGAAAGTTGGAAGTTAACACCTGACGCTGTCAGGTACAAAATAGTTGAGGCCGTTAGGCTTTACAACAAAACGAGACGGCCCAGAAGTATTAACACGTGACGGCGTCAGATCTTTTAGGCGATTCGAAACCCTAAAAGCGGCTATCTGACGGCGTCAGGATCTATAACCTGACGTCGTCAGCCTTGTAAATCTATATATATTTTAGGATTTTTCATTCATTATGTGGTGGAACTTTGTGTACAAACCCTAGTCCGACTTTTGCAGTAAATTTAGAGTTTCAAACCCTCTTTTCTTTCATGTTCAATTAAAGATAAGTTCTTCCTTTAATCATTCAATATGTTTATGTGTTGTTTGATTAATTGTTTGTCTTTTCTTTATATTAACATGCTAGCTTAGGTTTATTTGTGTTTGCTTAGATCTAATGAAACCTAGTTATTGATTGTTGGTTTGTTGTTTGTTGTTTGGTTGATTGACTCGCGTTAGGCTTAAGAAAATTGGCTAACCTCTTATACGGTAACAAGCTTGAACGTCTTAAGAAATGTAATCGGATGTGTACTACGGTTTTATTGATTGTATTTAATGCATGAGTTGATGTCGGTGAGTCTATGATTTAATGCATGAGTTGATGTCGGTGAGTCTATGAAGGGATGCTAAACGTGTCACCATATGAGGAGATAGATATTCATAGGGTTGGAGAAGGACGTACACGCCCTCACGAATGGTATCAAAGAATACAATCCAATAAACATAACTAGAGAGGAGTGAAATGTAAACGCACAGAGTTCACCACAATAATCATCATCATCGTAAACACATACTGTAATTAATTAGGAGTAATAAACCCCACGAGTCACGACCCAACCTAGTTCTTCACAGTAATCATCATCGTCATCATCAACAACTCTTTTGCTTGTATCTCCAAAACCCTTTTTTTATTTTTATTTAATAGGTTTATTCTTATCTTCACTTATTACACTTTTTTCATTTTCATTTTCATTTTCATGTTGCAGTTACATGCCTACTACGACTAGTAGTATTTATTTTCAACACTTCTTTCTTTGAAATTAGTCATAACATGATTGTGTTGGTTATTTATTTGTAGTTAACGTGTTTGATCATATGCCAATCTTTTTACTAGGTTTATTTATGCCTTTATATGTCTATTGGGTTTTTGAAATTTTATTTGTTATTGTGGGTCCATGTGACTATTGTATGTAGGGGTGGCAATTTTTGACCCAACACGAAACATGAAAATAAACGGGTTACAGTTGAGTATAAATTGGTTTCGGGACGTACTAAGGTTGACCCACTTAACTCGTTTATTGGTGGGGTGGGTTAAAAGGGTCGATCTGTCAACCCATTTATTGTCTATTCTTAATTTATAATCTTTTATATAATAAAAGAATTACATCATTTCGGAGTTTTTTTGGGAGAACAATCTTATTTGAAAAAAAATTGGACCAACCAGGATGCTTGAAACTGACACGCGTGCAAAATCGTGTGATTTGATTGGCTGTTAAAAAGTCAAAATTGAATCCAATTTGGTCAACGTTTAATAAAATTCGTTTAGGGAATAAAATCCAGCAAAAATTATATGTGTCAAAAATCTAAAGAAAAAAACTTCTATAAAGCGGACTAAATTTAAAAAACTTTAAGGACCAAACAAGACATATGATGTAACTTCCTATACATACATGTTACCCCAATTGGGGAAAAAAAAATCCAGCTTACTACCTCCCCTGGCACCACCACCCAGCCACCACGATTGAGCCACCATAAAAGAGATCCGGCTTCGGTTTTTCATTTAAATATATTAAATGTTTAATCACAGTGATTTTGTTGTTAGGGTTAATCAAAGGTATGTTTTTGTGTTAAAACTTTAATTAATAGATTTAGGGTTTTAGATTTTTTGACCCAGTTGAGTTATGAGTTTATGTTATTGTGTTTAGTGTGGATGTAAACACTCTTCACTAGACCACCAAACAAAAAACCACCACCGAAAACCAAAGCAATGGGAACAACGGGGGAAAAAATCTAAATCGAAGGTATGTTTTTCTAACTAATGAATTCAAGATATTAATTATCAACTTATTTATTTAGGATTTTTTATAGTTATTGGTTGAGATTAAATCTTAGTTAAAAAAATCAAATTTTGATGGTGGGTTTTCAACTTTTAAGCAAAAAAGTAAAAAATAAAAAATCTTGATCACTTTTGATGACTTTTTGTTATAAATGCATGTGGGGTTTGATTGGTGCTTTGGTTAATCAACATGGGTTTTCAATATTTAAGCGAAAAGATTGATTTTTGATGCAAAAAAATATCAAATCTTAAACGATGGTCATTCTTTGAGGTTAGTTGTGATACAATGGTTGACATGGTTTTCAATTGTTAAGCAAAAAGATTTGATATTGATGGTTGTTACATTGGAATGTATGACGGTTAAATCTTAAAAATGTTAATGTTGCTAAGTTTATGATGAGGCCATCTTAACTCATCATATATGCCCAAAAGCTGGTAAAATATTAGATAATACCCGTGCACGCACTAGAATAATATTAGTTATGGGTTTATGTTATTCTGTTTAGTGTGCTTTGCTTTTTTGTTCTAATTGAGTTATGGGTTTATGTTATGTTATTGTGTTTCCACAGTTATGCCAAATTAAACTCATATATGACCTGTTCGATGGGTTTAGGAAGTGTTTAGAAGAGCCATTTAATATGTTTGAAGGGAGTAAGTTGCATTGTCAGATGACGACTGATGGAAAGAATAAGGAGGTTGTCAGTACAGTTAATGCAGCTCCGTTTAAGCAGCAGGCGACAACGCAAATGATGGGAATTGACAGACCAAAGGAGACCATGAAGGAGCTGAAGAGTATTACTCGTGCAAGGTACAGGCAGATCCTGGGGATTGTGAAGTGCTTTCACAATATGCTCAATTGGTGTGGGAACTCATGATCTAGGCAAGCTTCAGCTTACTTTGAACGTGCAATTGAAGCTGCTCTGGCTGATAGGTACCATGTTCCCTATTTCATCATGTTTGTTTATCGTATACGTTAATGATAGGGGTGACATGCGTTAGTACTTTTAGAATGGGTTTGATTTTAAACATAACAATTTCTCAAGCTTTGTTCGACAATTCAACAGTTATGTAATTGCTCTATTCCATTTGATTTCAAGGTTTTTTTTATACGATTATATGTTGATAATTGTTAGTTATCCTGATAAGTATGTTTAGAGTTGAATTTCACAGCAATAAAAGTTTAATTGTTTATTTTTAATTTGTTGAGAATTTGTAGTCGATATGTTATCGTGTACGGTTGTCAAAATTTTGTTATTTAGTAGTGTTTTTTAGTGTACTGGATAACAAGGACAATCTGAATGACTGTTGCTATGTAATTGAAACTTCTATGTTTGTAGTTGGGCAAGATTCTTTGGGTACCGATGAGCAAGATTGTTCGTCAAGAAGTGTTTTCTGTGTCTAAAGTTCACATATGAACCTCTCCCGTTTATATTAGATTTTTATGAATTACTTTATGTGATCGATTTTTGGCAACAAATAAAACATGGAAGATACCCGAGAATTATATTACATTTTTTTTGTTTTTTGTCAAGATGAGGGATTTATATCACTTGAGAAGTAATATTGTAGTTGGCTTTTATTGTTTGGGTGTTACTATTGTGTTAAATAAATAGGAAGAGACGAAGAGTGAGGGTTGTTTGTCCCCATTTCTATAGTCTGCACGAAATGTTTGATGCCAAATGCCTGCATGCATGAAATCAAATAAAGTATGAGACATGCTATTTTAGTTTCAATGACACAAAAGCCTCTGTATAAATTCTTAAAAAAATGCAAATATTAACATCCCTCGTGCTCCTTTTTTCGTATTTGTTTTGGTATATTTTAATTTATTGGTTTATTGATTATTAAACACTGTTTTTGGAAAATAATGATAAGCTTGCGATATGTAAAATCATAATTGTTAATTTTACGTATAGTGTGAACCCCGTGCGTGCGGATTGTTGTAAACACTAATAAACAAGATGACCAAAAGGACGGTCTTATAAAACGAGAGTACGAGTGTATCAATAAAGGGGGTAAATTAGTGATCTGATTTTAGTTTGTAATATCAAATATGTTGTTGAGGGTATGAAACTTATTATTCGACCCCTAGCAGGTGGAACGTGGACATACAATCCTTGAGTATGCAGCGACAGGTGGAACTGGATCGTTACTATGCCAATGGGAAAATGCACTTGGTGGCATTGTTATTGGAACCGTCTCAACCAAAGAGAAGGCTGCACAAGCCAAGGAAGATGATTTCCACCATGTCATTGTCAACAATGCCAACCACAGAACCAAAGTGGAATTGACTAAGATCACATCAGGTAATGGGGTTGATGTAGTTTTTGATTCAGTTGGAAAAGACACTTTTGAGGTAATTAATAAGCTTATCCTTCCTTTTTCTCTTTTATATTTTGTAATAAAATAAATTATGTAAACCACAGAACCAAAGTGAAATTGACTAAGCACGTTTAAGTATGGATAAGACTGTTTCTTTGTTGTTCAGGGATCATTAGCTTGCTTAAAAATACAAGGACTCCTGGTGAGTTTTGGACAGGCCTCTGGTGTACTAGATACCATACCTAAATCTTAACTTGCAGCAGAATCACTATACCTAGATCAATGGTTAGTAGTACTGGTAATATGATATGTGTAGGAGAGCAATGATTAGTAGTACTTGGGAGGGTTTACTTGGGGATTGATTAGAGAAAGAAATAGATTTAGTGAAGTATGATTGGATTGATCTTTGTGCATATATTAACAGTATCTATATCCTATATCCAAACAGATTGACCATTCTAATAATTAATCGTGATAAATGATGATCATGTCCTTGCTTTATCTCCTTACAATTTGTGTTTATAAAGTTGTTTCAAATATGTGCAGGTCTCTTGGCATCACGCTGTGGAATAAAGATCGAACGAAAAACATAATTGTAACCTCTACCGAATATTGTATGTGCCTGCTTTTTAACAATCTTCCACCATGTCAATTACATGCAGATGACACAATGAAAATAAATGATGCTATATCGGAAGACAAAGAAGGTTCTTTAAACACTACAAATCTCAAGAACATGAAAATACATTACTTTGGAGGCCCATGAGAAGATGCTAAGAAACTTTCCATAAATCATATACAACAATCTGGGGCCACTTTTATATCTTGAATGTGTTGGTGATGGGAAAATTGGTACACTCTTTTTACATTTGTATATGTACTAAAGATATGCAATAGCTCAATCTTTGTTTTGACCATAATTGTTGTAATATATTGTATGCACGAAACATAATATTCATTTGAGTCTATAAACAATTATGGTCTTATGAACTTTTGATTAACTCTCAGGCTCAACCTATAAATTCGATTGCCAAGCTAAAATTTTACGTGTTTTAACAAAAAGTATAACCATGAAGCCTAAGTATAGGTGACACACTTATGCAACTATAATTCTAAAACATATACAATACCAACTACATACAATACAAAATATCCTCAAGTTTGTATAATATATAGAAACATAATGAATCCATTGTCTTCATATGATTTCGATAACAATCTACAACAAAACTTATAAAACAGACAAAACAATAAATAATAAAAATGATATGTGTATTTAAAAATAATAATATACTTTAAAATAATAATTGAAAAATTAATATCTAATTAAAATTTAATGCCCAAGCCCTGTGCGTGCACGGGTATTATAACTAGTTGATTAAATGGGTTAAACAGGTTGACTTGCCAACTCATTTAACCTGTTTTACCCATATAACACATTTAGCCCGCCAACCCATTTATTTAAACGGGTTAAATGGGTTGTGTTCTGGTTAGGCCTAAAAAGGGGTTGACAAACTTGACCCCATGACTTAAACAGGGCATGTTCGGGTTGGAACCCAGCATGAATTGCCACCCCTAATTGTATGTGGGTTCTATTTACTTTACATGTTGGGAGTACAAGTTTACATTAACCATGAAAAAAGTGAAGAATGTTATTCAGAATACGTTAGATTACAGGGTTACATGTAATTCAGATTACGTTAGAATGTTGTAAACGAATAGAAGACTTCGTAATGACTAGTTAGTTTCGATGAAATAGAGGTACTAGATTTAAAGATAAAACAGGTTCCAAACACTTCCATCATTTAATTGTATTTTATTTATTGTACGATGGAGATGGAAAAACCCTTCGAGTATTTGGACTTGTTAGAGGATCAAAGGATATTACTTGGAGTACTTGTAGTCTTCTTAGTTTATAAATTCACCTCTTTTATGATAACTTGTATATAATTCTGTTTGATAATGAAGGTTCCTAAATATATCGTTTATATGAACTCTCTAACGCACGCTATACTAATTTGGTTTGTAGGACATTGAAAATGACATTCTTACTGGATGTTTAGTATGTATGAAAGTTAGATAGGTAGTAGATGATGCACATCTATCACTTTCTTAATCTTTGTTTATTCATCGTATATGTAAGATACCATTTTGATGACACCGTCCATCCCGTTTTGAAATGTAGATTTTGAGTCAGGCTGATTGATTTTTTTGTCTTCTTTGCTTGTTTGTTGTGATATGATTCATAAATTTATCATATTCCTGGTATTACTTACCTGCTCCTCTTTTAGTTCATTCGACATAGAAAAAGCCCCCCCCAAGTTGTCACCTACAGAAACGTGTACCAGTTTGATAAGTTGGTTCCTCTGCTCCACTATAGGCTTATAAACTACCAATCATTTAAAAGGATAAAATACAAAAATATGTGTGGTTTATTTGATTTGGCGTCTGAATCTAACAAAACTTTATTGTAATATATACGCAGATACCTAACTTAATAAACTATTTTAAGAGCAATGGCTTGTGGACAACTGAATGAGGCTGTCCTATATAAAGGATTAGCAACCGAAAGTGGTGAATGGACCAAAAGAAAATCCATTAAAGTATCACAACTGTCGGTTGGTGTTCGTGATTCATTCTATTTAAACAACCGCAAGAGGTTAAGATATGCAGCAGCAGATGTTGTAGGACAGTGTAGCCTGGTTTCATCAAACTCTTCAAATATGATGTTATCTTCTTCAGTTATTCATAACAGGACACGTGTTTCTTCCACTTTGAAAGGTCGGCTAAACTCAGATTGCAGTGTGCACTCCTCTTAACTAGAAGAGAGTATTGTCACGGAAGAAAATGACGTATCAAACATGAGAGAAATATATCCGTAAGTCTATTTATCTTATATCTTGTACACGTCACATCTTTACAAATTTTCATGAGTTGGAAGATAGTGGCTGTTTGTTAATGGTATTAAGTTCTGGTGGTTATGATACTTTTTTTGCATTGGCTTCATATTCTATATGATGCATTGACATGAGCATATGCGGTAGTAACTTTTTTTGCCCTTTTAAATATATTCAAATTACATGTTCCTTGAAGGAGGAGTCGTGCTCTGTATAAAAAGCTAGAAGATGAGATCAGACATGCTTAAATATCGACCAACATTTGCATTTCTTCCAGAATTATTGGCAAATGGGTTTTGTTTAATAAACAATTGTCGCTGCATTGGTTGATATGCTCTAACCATTTTCTTCGTAAATAGGGACTTGATGGGCGTTGGCTCAAAGGAGGAACGAGACATAGTTGAGGGATCACGTTCTAAAATTAAAAAACAGGAGCTCATTGCACTGTCATTACCAGCGCTTGCTGGCCAAGCTATTGAACCTATGGCCCAGTTAATGGAAACTGCTTATATTGGTAGATTAGGTAAGGTGGTTGGATATCAACTACATAGTAAACCAGATTTTGTTTGTTATCACTAATATTGAGAACTATGTGTTATTCACAGGCCCTGTGCAACTAGCTTCTGCTGGTGTCTCGATTTCAATCTTCAACATTGTTTCCAAACTATTTAATATTCCTCTCCTCAGTGTTGCTACTTCTTTTGTGGCTGAGGATATTGCAAAGAACTCCAGTAATGAACCTACTCTTATACAGTTTCGAAAGAGAAATTTTCTCCATTGCATTTATTTACCTTGTGATAAACTGGCACAGGAGATAATTCTGAGGAAGCAAATGGCAATGGATTCCATGCCATAACAGAAAGGCGTCAGTTAGCTTCTGTTTCAACTGCTTTGCTTTTGGCAGTTGGCATTGGTATATTTGAGGGTTTAGCTTTATATTTTGGGTCAGGAGTATTTCTCAATCTAATGGGTATATCATCGGTAAGCTTTTAATCGAGTAGAACCTCTGTTCTGTAGTTCAGGTTTGACTTTTTTAGGTCAAACAGACTTTTATTATAAAAAAATATCAGTATCATTATTGATTCGTTGCAGGCTTCTTCTATGCATCGTCCAGCTCAACAGTTTCTTTCTCTTAGAGCCCTTGGGGCTCCTGCTGTTGTGCTCTCTTTGGCTCTTCTAGGTGTTTTTCTTGGTTTTAAGGACACAAAGACTCCTGTAGACTGTAGTATGTCTAGGCAAGTACTAAGAAATTTCTATTTGTTAAATATTGTTTGCAAGTCTTTTGAAACTTTTTGTAATGGTTTAATGTCTTTTTTGTTGTGCAGGGGTTGGTAATTTTTTAGCTGTGTTTCTATTTCCCGTGCTTATGTACTACTTCAAATTAGGCGTGAGTGGAGCTGCCATTTCGTCTGTTATCTCACAGTATGTGCTCCCATGTCGACCTTTGTTTTTCAAGATAGTGTATTATGTGAACAAAAATATATCGACAACCCGTCACATTTTCATTGATTATTTGCAATTTTCATGTTGTCATTTCAGATACGTGGTAACCTTTTTAATGATATGGCACCTTAATAAAAGAGCTATATTACTACCTCCGAGGCCCGGAGCACTACAATTTGGAGGCTATATTAAATCTGGTGAGGAGATGTGGCTGTTGCTACATTAGCAAACAATGTTTTGTTTCCCCTGTATTAACTAGTGTGTACTTTTTTAGGTGGCTTTCTGCTTGGAAGAACTCTTTCAGTACTTACAACAACGACATTGGCAACATCGATGGCTGCTCAACAAGGTCCTATAGCTATGACTGCTCACCAGATATGCTTGCAAGTATGGTTGGCTGTTTCTCTTATAACTGACGCACTGTCATCATCTGGCCAGGTACACAATTATTGCCGTGTCATTCTAGTTTTAGTTAACTGTCCAAGTTGGTTCAATTAGTTTTGCATCATCTATTATGTCTATAGATTAGTTTTTGCTAAAAAAATCTTGTTATTACTTGATTCATAATTCTAATCTTTTACAAAGTAGCATACTTTCTTGACCACAAATTGATGTTGTATAGTGATCATATAAGTACACATGGTGCTCTGTTAAGCTGCAGCATTTGACTTTGGTTGTTTTTTGATTTAGGCGTTGATTGCTATTTCAGTTTCAGAAGGGGATTATAGATCTGTGAAGGATATCACATACTTTGTTTTGAAGGTAAGTTATACTTTTCTACTAAAACAAAATTTAATAAACCTTCTCTTACTGTAGTAAATATTGGTTATTTTTTCATAAACATGTTTGGCAGATTGGTTTTGTGACCGGTGTTACTTTGGCTGCAATATTGGGCATGTCATTTGGTTCTATAGCCACACTGTTTACTAAGGATACTGAAGTATTGAGGATTGCTAGAACTGGGATTTTGGTAAACTCTATAGTAACCTTCTTTTCTATTTTAAATTTATGGTAAAACCACTATGTCTCATACGCCTTTTTTTTGTTGACTATAGTTTGTGAGCGCTAGTCAGCCTTTGAATGCCTTGGCTTTTATCGTTGATGGTTTGCATTATGGAGTTTCAGACTTCCCTTATGCAGCCTATTCCATGGTACACCTTTGATTCTTAAATGACGTTTTGTGTCAATAGTATTACTTTTGACACTAAATAAATGTTTCCAAACTAATTACAGATGCTTGTTGGGGTTTTATCATCTACCTTTCTTTTCTATGCTCCTGGGGCTTTTGGACTTTATGGTGTTTGGGCGGGTTTGACTCTCTTCATGGGATTGCGAATGGTGGCAGGGTTTGTCAGGTATTTCTTTTTAAGTAACATTTTTTTTTCTTTCATAGTCGATTATAGGTTTTGCTGTTGGGTTGACGTAGTACCTTTCTTTCATAGTCGATTACATTTTTTTTTCTTTCATAGTCGATTATAGGCTAGATTTGATTTGACTTTCACCATGTATTTGCATAGATAATCATTGTACTATGTTATAAAATATTGGCTTGTAGATTACGTGGCATGTCTCAGTTCCCGTTTTTCAGTGTACAGTGTGTGTTTTTTGTAAATATGTGATCTATGTTGGTCAATCCATTACTCCATTTCAATATATGATCTACTTAGGAGATATTAAAGGTTAAGAAAATTACAAAACGAAGACTATGCAATTTTCTTTCATTAATAAACTTGGCCTATCTTCATCCATATAAGTGAATTAAAAATATGTTTGTTAGGTGGGCACTCTACATGGTACTCCTCTTCTATGAAATGGCCCTCACCCCATTAATTAAACCTTTTTCCAATCGGGACCATCGTATTCTCTAGACAACAACATGTCCAATGTCAGTCTTTTTTGTAAATATAGATGTGGGTTTATAAAATAGCTACCTTTGAGTCTCTCTTTTGTCTTTGAGAATAGATGTATATATGTCATCTATGTCGGTCAATTCAGTATTCCATTTCACATATAAATTTGTCATAATGAAAGTTGATGGTGGTGGTGGTGATTGACAGTGGTAGTGGTGGGGTGGTGGGTGAAGAAAAACTAGACAAAAAATAAACATTGCTACATTTTATTACATGCTGCTATTAGTTAAAAAAATTATTTCGAAAGATTTGATGAAAACAATGACAATTTCTCTAGATAAAAACACCGGAAAAAGAAAGATTATGATTGGTTGTTGTGGTATGTGTATGGAATTGGAAAAAAGGATATAACAAAAAGACAAAAAAAAAATTAAAATGAAAGTACAAAGTACAAGTGGCAAGAAGAAAAAAGTGAAAGATGACAAAAAAAAAAGTGTTCAGACAAAAATGCTCTCATGTGATTTGCACCTGAGGTCCAAGATAACTGGGAAAACTAACGACCGTCAAGATTTTGGACTAGCGGCGTAATATATTCTCGATCCTGCATCAAAGAAGAAAATATTAGCGTTTTTGGATGTCGTATGAAATCTGAAAAAAGTATAAGGACTAACGGTGTAATTTACTCTAAAATTTATTTACTACCTCCGTCTCATATTTATTGTCCATTTTTCCTTTTTCGGTTGTCCCAAATTAATTGTCCACGTCCATAAATAGATAAGGAATATAAATCAAGTTTACCATATTACCCTCATTTGTTGTTATTATAACAAACTTTAAAGAAGTTGGAAATTAATTGATTAATGGTAAAACTGTCTTTGTGCAAAAAGCAAGAAAGAAAAAGAATGCTTTTCTTAAAACTGTTTAATTTTGGGGGTAGTATCTATATAAACACATACTGATTAATAAACCAAAGAGTCACGACCCAACCTAGTTCACAGTAATCATCATCGTCTCATCAACAACTCTTTGGCATGTATCTCCAAACCCCCCCCCCCTTTTTTTTTTTTAATAGGTTTATTCTTATCTTCACTTACACTTTTTTTAATTTTCATTTTCATTTTCATTTTCATGTTGCAGTTACATGCCTGCTACGAGTAGTAGTATTTATTTTCAACGCTTCTTTACTTTATTATTAGTCATGACATGATTGTGTTGGGTATTCGTAGTTAAGGGGTTTGATCATATATATGCCAATCTTTTTACTAGGTTTATTATGCCTTTATTCATCGTATATGTAAGATACCATTTTGATGACACCGTCCATCCCGTTTTGAAATGTAGATTTTGAGTCAGGCTGATTGATTTTTTTGTCTGCTTTGCTTGTTTGTTGTGATATGATTCATAAATTTATCATATTCCTGGTATTACTTACCTGCTCCTCTTTTAGTTCATTCGACATAGAAAAAGCCCCCCAAGTTGTCACCTACAGAAACGTGTACCAGTTTGATAAGTTGGTTCCTCTGCTCCACTATAGGCTTATAAACTACCAATCATTTAAAAAGATAAAATACAAAAATATGTGTGGTTTATTTGATTTGGCGTCTGAATCTAACAGAACTTTATTGTAGTATATACGCAGATACCTAACTTAATAAACTATTTTAAGAGCAATGGCTTGTGGGCAACTGAATGAGGCTGTCCTATATAAAGGATTAGCAACCGAAAGTGGTGAATGGACCAAAAGAAAATCCATTAAAGTATCACAACTGTCGGTTGGTGTTCGTGATTCATTCTATTTAAACAACCGCAAGAGGTTAAGATATGCAGCAGCAGATGTTGTAGGACAGTGTCGCCAGGTTTCATCAAACTCTTCAAATATGATGTTATCTTCTTCAGTTATTCATAACAGGACACGTGTTTCTTCCACTTTGAAAGGTCGGCTAAACTCAGATTGCAGTGTGCACTCCTCTGAACTAGAAGAGAGTATTGTCACGAAAGAAAATGACGTATCAAACATGAGAGAAATATATCCGTAAGTCTATTTATCTTATATTTTGTACACGTCACATCTTTACAAATTTCATGAGTTGGAAGATAGTGCCTTGCTGTTTGTTAATGGTATTAAGTTCTGGTGGTCATGATACTTTTTTTGCATTTAGCTTCATATTCTATATGATGCATTGACATGAGCATATGCAGTAGTAACTTTTGCCCTTTTAAATATCTTCAAATTACATGTTCCTTGCGGGAGAAGTCGTGCTCTGTATAAAAAGCTAGAAGATGAGATCAGACATGCTTAAATATCGACCTGCATTTTCATTTGTTCCGGAATTATTGGCAAGTGGGTTTTGTTAAATAAACAATTGTTGTTGCATTATTGGGATGCTCTTAGAAAAGTCAGCTAATTGGTTGCTATGCTCTAACCATTTTTTTCGTCTATAGGGACTTGATGGGCGTTGGCTCAAAGGAGGAACCAGACATAGTTGAGGGATCACGTTCTAACATTAAAAAACAGGAGCTCATTGCACTGTCATTACCAGCACTTGCTGGCCAAGCTATTGAACCTATGGCCCAGTTAATGGAAACTGCTTATATTGGTAGATTAGGTAAGGTAGTTGGATATCAACTACGTAGTAAACTGGATTTTGTTTCTTATCACTAATATTGAGAACTATGTGTTTTCACAGGCCCTGTGCAATTAGCTTCTGCCGGTGTCTCGATTTCAATCTTCAACATTGTTTCCACGCTATTTAATATTCCTCTCCTCAGTGTTGCTACTTCTTTTGTGGCTGAGGATATTGCAAAGAACTCTAGTAATGAACCTACTCTTTTACAGTTTCGAAAGAGAAATTTACCCCATTGCATTTATTTACCTTGTGATAAATTGGCACAGGAGATAATTCTGAGGAAGCAAATGGCAATGGATTCCATGCCATAACAGAAAGGCGTCAGCTAGCTTCTGTTTCAACTGCTTTACTTTTGGCAGTTGGCATTGGTATATTTGAGGCTTTAGCTTTATATTTTGGGTCAGGAGTATTTCTTAATCTGATGGGTATATCATCGGTAAGCTTTTAATCGAATAGAACTTCTGTTCTGTAGTTCAGGTTTGACTTTTAAGGTCAAACAGACTTTCATTATAAAAAAATTAAATATCAATTTTGATTCGTTGCAGGCTTCTTCTATGCATGGTCCAGCTCAAAAGTTTCTTTCTCTTAGAGCCCTTGGGGCTCCCGCTGTTGTGCTCTCTTTGGCTCTTCAAGGCGTTTTTCGTGGTTTTAAGGACACAAAGACTCCTGTAGTATGTCTAGGCAAGTACTAATAAATTTCTATTTGTTAAATATTTTTCAAAGTCTTTTGACACTTCTTGTAATGGTTATTACTGTCTTTTTTTGTTGTGCAGGGGTTGGTAATTTTTTAGCTGTGTTTCTATTTCCCGTGCTTATGTACTACTTCAAATTAGGTGTGAGTGGAGCTGCCATTTCGTCTGTTATCTCACAGTATGTGCTCCCATGTCGACCTTTGTTTTTCAAGATAGTGTATTATGTGAACAAAAATATATTGACAACCCGTCACATTTTCATTGTTTTGCAACTTTCATGTTGTCTTTTCAGATACGTGGTAACTTTTTTAATGATATGGCACCTTAATAAAAGAGCTATATTACTACCTCCGAGGCCGGGAGCACTACAATTTGGTGGCTATATTAAATCTGGTGAGTGACATGTGGCTGTTGCTACATTAGCAAACAATGTTTTGTTTCCCTGTATTAACTAGTGTGTACTTGTTTAGGTGGCTTTCTTCTTGGAAGAACTCTATCAGTACTTATAACAACGACATTGGCAACATCGATGGCTGCTCGACAAGGTCCTATAGCTATGGCTGCTCACCAGATATGCTTGCAAGTATGGTTGGCTGTTTCTCTTATAACAGACGCACTATCATCATCTGGCCAGGTACAAAATTATTGCTGTGTCATTCTAGTTTTAGTTCTGTCCAAGTTGGTTCAGTTAGTTTTGCATCATCTATTATGGTTTATAGATAAGTTTTTGCTAAAGAAAAGCTTGTTATTACTTGATTCATAATTCTAATCTTTCACAAAGTAGCATATTTTCTTCACCACAAGTTGATGTTGTATAGTGATCATATAAGTACACATGGTGTTCTGTTAAGCTGCATCATTTGACTTAGGTTGTTTTTTGATTTAGGCGTTGATTGCTAGTTCAGTTTCAGAAGGGGATTATAGATCTGTGAAGGATATCACATACTTTGTTTTGAAGGTAAGTTATACTTATCCGCTAAAACAAAATTTCATAAACCTTCTCTGACTGTAGTAAGTATTGGTTATTTTTTCGTAAACATGTTTGGCAGATTGGTTTTGTCACCGGTGTTACTTTGGCTGTAATATTGGGCCTGTCATTTGGTTCTATAGCCACACTGTTTACTAAGGATACTGAAGTATTGAGGATTGCTAGAACTGGGATTTTGGTAAACTCTATAGTAACCTTCTTTTCTATTTTAAATTTATGGTAAAACCACTATGTCTCATACGCCTTTTTTTTGTTGACTATAGTTTGTGAGCGCTAGTCAGCCTTTGAATGCCTTGGCTTTTATCGTTGATGGTTTGCATTATGGAGTTTCAGACTTCCCTTATGCAGCCTATTCCATGGTACACCTTTGAAAAAAAAAAATAAAAAAAAAAAAAAAAAAAAAAAAAAAAAAAAAAAAAAGATTAGGACCTACATAAATCTGTATTGAGCCAACATAAATGCAAACGAAGGAAATGGACTACGTCAACCCAACATGTGAGAAAATGTACTTATAAAAAGAATATTATACCGACAAACCCTCGCGCCATCTCAACCATAAGAGATCAACCGACTCGCAAAAAAACACCCATAAAGTCCAAAAAGCCCCAGACAAGAAAATAAAGGTAGGATGATAAAACCCAACAAGGCATCGCAATAGTGTTTTTTGTAACATAACTTTTAGGGGCAAAATAATACTATTACAGCTAAATCATGAAGATCAAAAGGCTTGACCATGGGGAATAGGCGCATTTAAAGGGAAGTTCTGAAACTCCATTTTAATGGGCAAATCATCAACGATTTTAAAGGCAAGCATTTTCAAATGGGCGCTAACGCCACACACTATTAGTTTCAACAAAAAGAAGCGATCGATTGAGACATTACGGTGTTGTTACCTTAAATTAAAATTAGAGAAAGAGGGTTTACCTAGTTTATTACCAAAATATCCCATTCAAGCTATTTCTCAAATTACTCAGTTAATCCTTTTTAAAACAAGTGCAATACGAACCCAAATAGACAGCCCAATTTTATACACCAATAATAAACGACTGTGGTGACACAAACCAATCACACAACATGACGAAAAAACATAACCAAAACTACAAGGACAGAGAATTTTATATGAAATGGTTACGTAAAATACTACCTCAAAAAAAATATATATCATCACAGATCCAGTGCGCCCCACTCTAATAACTATGTAAATTATCAAGACATATCGCCGTTAAGCTCACAGATAAATGTTAGCATTCCTAGCCTATAATTGGCAAATTGGAACTTATCCTCATCTCAATCGAGTGTTATAACACCCATTGGTTCTAGGACTGTTTTCAAATGAATATCACTANGGTCCCCTTTTTTTTTATCTAGATTGGCAACCAAGAACGGCCCCTGGTGGTTTCTTCATCAGGATTTGAATAAAGCTAAGGTGCGTGATTCCTTTACACTACGAAACTTCTTCGTTTGCCGAAATCGCTTCTTATTTATATAGTTCTTTTTCTGTTTTGTTTTGCTTTGCTATGGCCTAATTTTCTGAGTATGTTACTTCTGCCTTCTTTTTCAGCTTCATTAGATGGAATTCAGAAATAAAACGGATCTCATTACACAACACTTGGTCTTGACTAGTGATATTGCTGACTGTAAGTTCTTCCTTTTGGGTGCTTATATCTAATCATGAAGTGATTTGTACATATAGGCTAGATTTGATTTGACTTTCACCATGTATTTACATAGATGATCATTGCACTATGTTATAAAATATTGGCATGTCGATTACGTGGCATGTCTCGGTTCCCATTTTTCTTAGAGTTTAGATATCTATATTATTTCTGTTAATTCTAATTCCTAACTAAGAAGCAGTATAATTAGAAAATAAGCATGTTTTGTAACAGAAATTTCCCCTTGCAAATTTTATTCATTAACGGGGGAAATGGAAAATGAGAGGAACTTGTGATCAAGACTTTCCCCTCGCACTTTGCAAATATGGAACTTTTGTGTAGTGATGCTTCTTTTACATTTTTTTCTTGTTTTATATGCTTGAAATTGACATGGGATTGGAGCGATGTTTGCTGACTGTTCATGGTAACCTCTGCCTATGGGATCTTTCTGCTTGCATCTGACCTTGCTTTAATGGTTTTGCAGGATACACCCTCATGGGTACAATTAGGTTTCTTATCGTGTTTCGACCAAATTGTTTCAGAAGGTGGTGAAAGATTTCTGACGGGATTATCATTCAGCATTTAATGTTAATTTTTGTATATAACCCGCACTTTTGATGTTAGTCGTTCAAGATAAGATGGTCTACTTTTGATGTTTCTTATAAAATTGATTATGCTTTGAGGCTCGAATAAACTTGTCTTTGAATGCTTGCAAAGTTGGTCGTGTACCGTATTTTGTAGGTGTTTGGTTGAATAGAAAGGCAAAAGGGTTTAAAGATGATGATGTATTTTTGTTTGACTGTTTGTTTTCTGGTGGAAAACAGAANTTTAATGTTAATTTTTGTATATAACCCGCACTTTTGATGTTAGTCGTTCAAGATAAGATGGTCTACTTTTGATGTTTCTTATAAAATTGATTATGCTTTGAGGCTCGAATAAACTTGTCTTTGAATGCTTGCAAAGTTGGTCGTGTACCGTATTTTGTAGGTGTTTGGTTGAATAGAAAGGCAAAAGGGTTTAAAGATGATGATGTATTTTTGTTTGACTGTTTGTTTTCTGGTGGAAAACAGAAATCGAAGATAATAGGATAATTTTTAAATGTGTGTTTTAGTTTTTTTTTTTTGAACGGCAGTTGTGGCTACATGGCCCCTAGCCCAGAAGGCGTAGCGAGCCCACACAACCAGGTTGGGTCCAGCCCAGAAGGCAATGGCATCCTTCCCTTTACACACGCGGGAGGAAACCCCTATCGCCCTAGACAAGACTCGAACTTGAGACCTTGCCTAGGAGAGTAAAACCTCCATACCGCTAGACCAGAGGCCCTTCGGTAAATGTGTGTTTTAGTGTTTGATATCTTTTGGAAAACAGGATGAATCTTTATTAAAAAAAAAACTAAGGGTTTGCTAAAAACAGCCTCGAGGTTGTCGTTAAAAGAGATCATTATCAAAATCAAATGCTAGTTGTGTATTCAATTTTTTCGGGATTGTCATCAGATGAAAACTATTCATAAGTGAATCATTTGCCTTAACAACAACCCTTATGTTAAAAATCAAATTAAACTATTCAAACTGTAAGTACATTGATCGTATTACCTCAAAAATTGTAAATGTATGCGTTACAAAATCAAGTTGTCGTGCGCTAATATTATTGGTATTAGAGATCAGCATAACGTGGTATACATGTTTCTTTTTCTAGTGAAGACCTTAGAAACCTTAGCCCAAAATGATAAACATTATGTGTGCATGGTGAAATTATGTCCACCCGCTGACGCACCTCTTATGGCTTACTATCACTAGATTAACGTGAGTTCCTGATCGGTTATATACATGTTTCTCAGATTGGTTTCCAGAGGGGCGTTACTTTGGCTGCAATATCGGGATTCGGGCATATCGTTTGGTTCTATACCTACACTATTCACCAAAAACGTAAAAGTATTGATTATAAGATTATTGCTAGAACTGGGGTCTAGGTAAAATCTCTTCACCCCCTTTTTTTCCCCCCCTTCTTTTTAACTATTATGGTGATTATCACTATGTTCACGCGTTTTTTACTCGGAAAAAGTTTGTCAGTGCTAGTTTGAATGCTTTGGCTTTTATCGTTAATGGTTTGCATTATGGAGTTTCAGACTTCCCTTATGCAGCTTATTCCATGATACGCTTGCAGACTATACTGATAAACAGGAATATTAATGTGACCTCTAAGTCATGTTTTTGAAACAAACCACATATGCTTGTGGCGGACTGGCGGTTTTATCATATGCATTTCTTTTCTATGCTCCTGCGGCTTTTGGTATTTATTGTGTTTGGGCGGGTTTGAATCTCTTTATGGGATTCCGAATATTGGCAGGGTTTATTAGGTAATTTTTGTTAATAGCATATTTGATTGGTCCATATTTTCAGTGAACTTGAAAGGTACGAGTTTATCATACTTTAAATGTTGAAACTGATACTGTTATAAAATAGAGGACTGTTATTAGCCAAAAAAAAAAAAAAAAAAAAGTGCATGTATTGAATCACAATGAATGTTTTACAGAATTTTAAGGTGTTAAAACTTAGATTTTTCTAGAAATTTTCCTGAAACAAAATATAAAGAATTCTGTCAGATCACTTCTGACGATATAACAACCGTGAGTTTAGCAGGTCAGTTTAACTGATAGTCTTGACTCGTTTGACTTTTGTTTGGTGTGTTTTAGGTGTTTGATGTGATATATGTGTGATATGTTGTGATATAGGTGAGTTTTAGCACTAAATCCCTTTGCGTGGTTTTATTATGGTGATTGAGTAATGTTGTTTTGGTTAAGTTCATTTCGTTCACCTTGGTGACGTGGAAATGATTTGTATGTTTTATGTTCGGGGTTTGCGTATCGAGTTTCGTTTGAGCTTTTGAGCGTTATTAAGTACGTGGTGTTTGGTTTTATGAGTTATGTTTATAAAGAGTGTGAAATTCTATTTTTGGAAATTTTGTTTTGAAAATGATAATTTTCCGGGTTGTCGTAAAAACGAAGGATTACCGCGTAAGATGTTAAGTTTCGGTATAGGCTTTTATAAAATAACAAAAGCACAAGGTCTAATTGTAATAATTAATGTTAATAATATATATATATATATATATATATATATATATATATATATATATATATATATATATATATATATATATATATATATATATATATATATATATATATATATATATATATATATATATATATATATATATATATATATATATA